>PVLA01002086.1:0-295001 GCA_004027455.1 Hydrochoerus hydrochaeris
GTTTGGTCCAGAAGCTGCATAAATATTTTATAATAATATTTTTCCTCACTTTTGATTATAGGATGACTTATTAGAACATGTTGGTCAGCTCTGTCAGTACCACCCATAGAATTCTTATCACTGACCACTATTGGAATCTGTTCAGTTTCATTTCTTCTTTCAATTTCCATCATTTCTGTATTATGAATACAGCAGCTGAAAATAAGGAGATGGCTCTTTTGTCCTTCCATTTCATAACACAGACTCTTCCTGATCTGCCAACATTAATCTCTTTCTCAGTTTTTTCTTCTGCAAATTTTTTGGCACTTCTTTGCTATTCCATCTCAGTGTCCCAATGTGTCCATTTGGTACTGTAAAAGAACATCACTGAGTTCTGGAGAAGTATGAAAATTACATTTAATGTAGTTATGATAAATGTTTTTATAGATGACAGCACAAAATTATAGATTATTTTTCACACACACACAAAAACACAAATTATTAAGAAAATAACAAGAACTTACAAGATTTAGATTTCACTAGGAACAAACATCAAAGGTGCATATAATGTTCGAAATAAAAAAATATACGGAACATAGCCAGTATAAAACAAATAGACATATGAGTGTATCTCATGTGACTAAGAATCAATCCGTTGAAATGACAGGGGCCCAAGTGTCACCGGGGTTAGTCAGTTTGTAACTGCATGTGCTGCCTGAATGAGGCTGGGGGTGAACTACTAAGTGGGTAATGTGCTGCTGCTGCTATCAGATCTGTGGAGCCACAGAAACTGTTTTCTGGAATGTGCAGCTCTCCTCCCACCACCAGAATATTTAATAGCACAGCACACACCTTCTTATGACCCATCAATGGAGAAACTTGCACAGCAACAAGAAGCACCGTCTACTATTAGCAGCCTTAATACACTCTGAGAACAACTTGTCCCTAGCAACACTTCACAAGAATGCCAAAGTAAAAGTAATACATGGAATACTCTGACAAGACTGAAGACTTAACTGTAGGCTACTTTACGGCTGTGATTAAACATCCAGAACTAGCAAAAACTCCAAGAGCAGTACTGAAAGCCTCACTGACTTGGAATTCTTAATTTCTTACAGTCTGAGCTGGGAAAGATGCTCTTGAACAATCCTGAAGTCAGGTTGTTTTGGAGTAAATTTAAAAAAGCCATAGAGATGGAAGCTTAGGTTGTTTCCAGCACTGGCTACAAGAGCCAACTATCTCCAGAATCAGAGGTGTCACTGAGCACACCCAGATCAACTTACCCATCGGTGGCAGGTTTCTTCCGGAGTATGCTTGGCCTTGGGGAAGAGCCCTGGGCGGGAGCGTTGGTGCCAGCATTCTGGCTGTGGGTTTGTACCACAGTGGTTGCTGCTGGAGCAGCACTAAATGGATTGCTGATAGGATTGGCTACAATTGTGGCTCCATCCGCCAATACCACTGCTAGAGGAAAAAGAGGTGGCAGTAAGAACAATGAGGAAAAGAAAAAAGAAACACTACTAAAATGTCATGTAAGACAAATATAAATCTGAAGAACAATGACATTAGGTATCCATGTTTTAACCATTCTATTTCAATAGGAAGGAGGATGGCAAGCTCCAGCCCCAGTCTGGACAACTTAGTGAGACCCTGGCTCAAAATAAAAAATAAAAAAGCAGGGGATGTGGGTCTGTGCAAAGGCCCTGGAATCAAGCCCTAATACCTGGAAGGAAGGAAGGAAGGAAGGAAGGAAGGAAGGAAGGAAGGAAGGAAGGAAGGAAGGAAGGAAAGAAAGAAAGAAAGAAAGAAAGAAAGAAAGAAAGAAAGAAAGAAAGAAAAAGAGAAGAGAAGAATACCTAGCATGCATGGGCTTTGACTTTACTGTCTAGTTTGGAAAAATAAAGGAGAATAAGGACAGCACCATGGAGAATATTAGGAAGTCTACTGATAAAGACTAACAGAAATGATACCCCTATTTTCTTTTTGGTCTATAATCAGTGAATAATAAAATACACAAAGCATATACAATATCTAGCAAGGTTTCTCTACATTTTTAACTTATGTAATTCTTATGACTATTACTGACCCTATTTTAAAAGTGGGAGAACTAATGATGTAATCAAAAGAAGACCAACAAACAGAAAGCATAATCTGCTGGCTGGATAACACGTTCTAAAGTACCCTTACAAGAAGGGATAATGTAGTTTTTGGAAAGCATGACTCCTTTTCATTCTCTAAGCATGGCACTACCCGTCCATTCTATCTTTAGGATGACGTTCATCCAACAGATATTTTAATTACATAGTTAGTATCAATACACTGGAAACCATGGCCAGGGATATAGCTCAGTGACATGGTACCTGCTTGGAAACTGTGAGGTCTTGAGTTCGATTCTCAGTACCAAAAAAACAAAATACTGGCAACCATAATCACAAACTACCCATTCTGACAGTTTTTCATCTATACAAACAGCAATTTTAGAGTAGTCAATTCAAAACAAGTTTCTTGGCATGTACTATTATAGGTGCAGCCTTCCAACTGGGGTACTATGGGAAAACTGCATCTCTATCACAGACATTTAGTAAGAGTCTGAGAAGAATCTGATTAAACAGAGATCTATGTAGCATGCTGAATGTTGTGGTGCACACCTGTAATTCTTGCACTCTGAGAGACTGAGATAGGAGGACAGCATGATTAAGCACAGCCTGAGTAACTTAGTGAGACTCTACCTCAAAATAAAAATAAGAAAAAGGGGCCAGAGATACAGCTCAGTAGCATAAACGCCTGCCTGGCAAGCACAAGGTCCTGAGTTTGATTCCTGGTACAACAACAACAACAACAACAACAACAAAATGGTGGGGATATAAGTCAAAGGCTCTTCAAGTAACAAACACAAAGACCTACACAGCATTTGAAATTCTCACTTTTAGGCCAAAGATATAACTCAGTGGTAGACCACTTGCTTAGATCTAGGATTGATTTTCAGCACTGCAAAAAGAACTAAGAGCAAAACAAAATAAAATTTACTTCTATGTGAATCTATGCATTTTATAGTTGATATAATATAAAAGGTATATTTATATTTTTATTTTTGAGACAACCTTCCTGGCTTAGCTTTCTTGAGTGCTGGGATTATACGCATGAACCAACATGCCCAGCTGTACAAGATAATCTTTAAGATCAATACACAGGATAAGAAACAATTTTTCTTTAACATGTGTATGACAGGACTGTAATTCGTGTTTCTCGCTGCCAGGTGGCTCTGATGTGAATTTGATCCTCCTATTGCTCAAATCACAGTTGGTACATGCATGACTGTATAAAAAAAAGGGTGCTGCTGTGGCTGTGAAAGAAGCCAAACATGTAATGACATTTGCATGCTGTGAAAAAATTAGCTGCCTTGTGCTTTGGGCTTTAGCTCAGTTGGTTAAGGTCCCACCCTGGTAAACAAGAGGTTGTGAGTTCCATCCCAGGTGCTGCATGAAGCAAAAAAAAAAAAATCAGGAAAAATTTAACGAGCCGGGCGTGGTGGCTCATGCCTGTAATCCCAGCACTCGGGAGGCTGAGGCAGGAGGATCATTGCGAGTTTGAGACCAGCCTGGGCTACAAAGTGAGCTCAAGGCCAGCCTGAATGACATAGTGAGACCCTGTCGCCAAAAAAAAAAAAAAAAAAGAAAAAATTAGCTGCCTTTATAGATAAAAATGTTTTCTAAAAATTCATGAATATAATAAATTTCTTTTAGTTTAATAACTAAATTTGCTGATTAATTTAATAATTAAATTGATATAAACAGGGTTAATTTATATTTGGGCTGTAAGTATTCCAATTCAAGCAACTAACTAAATCAGTTTATTTATAGACTTTTTTTTTTAGTACTGGGGAATCAAATTTGTGACCATGTGCTTGCCAGGCAGGCGCTTAAGCCTGATGAGCTAAATCCTCTGCCTCTTATTTACAGACTTTTTATTAATTTTATTAGTACAAGGACTAATAAAAGTGATTAGATCTATTTGTACCACTAGTAGTACAAGCCCCCAATGGATCAGTCAGGGATGTACACTGCCAGCGAGAACGTTAAGCACATCAGAGAAATAGCTAATTAACTAATATTCCAATCATAAGGACATATTCCATTTCACAAAATATCTACTCCACTACTATTTGTAGGCACTGACAACATACACTAACACTAGTGTAAGATTTTACAGCTTTACATACAACTCTGAAGACAGCTGCAAACTAAATGACAACACTACTTGCAAGGTAAAGTTGTTCTCTCAACCAGTAAGTTTTACAGACGGCTTCTCACAATGTGCTAACACATATTAGGTTGTTTGTATATTATTTCTAACATTTACAAAGAAAGATTAGTTCTAAGCAACTCATGTTATAAAAGAAACTAAAGCCTAAAGCTATAACCAGAGACCACAAAGCCAGCACGTTGTAGAACCAGGATTAAGACCCAAATATACTTCTTTTCTGCATATCACCTTCCATGCAAAGATTTAAACTTACCTGAAGTCTTCCCTTCAGGTTGTGGTTGCTGAGTACCCATTGGTGCAGGCTGAAGCCCTTGAGTGCTGATTGGAGTTGCTGAGTGGATTCCCTGGGTGCCAATTGGTGCTGGCTGTATGCCTGGAGTCCCAATAGGCGCTGGCTGGATCCCCTGTGTACTGATGGGTGCGGGCTGGATCCCCTGGATATGTCGTGCATGTGATGCATCCACTGTCATCAACTGCATGGGGTTCAGATGGACTGTAGATGCTACCCCAACACCAGTCTGAGCTGTGATGGCAGAGTTCGGAGCCTGAGCTGAAACTAAAAATCAGGTGAAAGGTGATTACCAGAAAGTTAGCACTAATTAGGAACAGCCCATATAAAGAAAGAGCCACTAAAATGAAAACAGTTTTCCACTGTACAAGATCTAAATCCTTAGTTTAAAAAATAAGTCATGGCTACTTGAAACTATATATTAGGGACTATTTTTTCTTTTTACTTCCTACTAATGTGATATAGTCTTTCTGCAAATTATTGGAAATGTTATCAAGCCAGGTGTGGTAGTATATGCTTATAGTCCCAGGCACTCTAAAAAATGAAGGAGGATCAAGCTCTTAAGCCTACAAGTTTGAGAGGAGCCTGGGAAATTACAATGAGATCCCATCTCAAAAAATAAAAAACCACACACACACACACACACACACACACACACACAACTAAAACAGGAAAAAAAATTTTAAGGAGCAAATGTTAACCAGTCAACTGTGCTAAGTAATCATCATAAAATCATTACAATAAAACCTCTGAAATAAACCCACAAGCCCCAGGTCAAGAATTTTTGCTTAGGGCTGGGGATTTAGCTCAGTGGCATAAGTACCTGCCTGGCAAGTGCAAAGTCATGAATTCAATCCCTGGTACTGCAAAAAAAAAAAAAAAAAAAAGAATTTTTGCTTAAACTAGCCTTGAACTCACTTTGTACCCCAGGCTGGTCTTGAACTCTTAGTGAGCCTCCTGACTTAGCCTCCTGAGTGCTGGGACTATAGGCATGTACCACCAAATCTAGCAAAGTCTGGAATTTTAAACTAACATTGTCCAAATAGAAATATAAGATCACCTGCAATTAAGTATTTTCCAGTAGCCTCATTAAAAAATTAAAAATAGGTCACATTAATCTTAAATTTTATTTAACCCAATACATTCAAAATATTAACTTTAAAAATACATAAAATTAATAAGATACTTTACATTCTCTTTACTGTATATCAGAAATCTAAAGTACATTTTACTCTTAAAGCACATCTCAATTCAGATATTAAATTTTTATCAGAAACATTTACCTTGTATTTTGATTTCATAAAGTGTATGACTAAAAAAGGCAGTTCCAAACACATTTGAAATTACTTATTTTAACCAAATAAAACACTGGTTTCCATTTGCTTTTTTTTTTTTTTCTTTTTGAGACAGGGTCTCATTCTGTAATTTAGGCTGGCCTTGAATACACTATGTAGCCCAGCTAGCCTCAAACTCAAGTGATCCTCC
This sequence comes from Hydrochoerus hydrochaeris, assembly GCA_004027455.1. Lineage (NCBI taxonomy): Eukaryota > Metazoa > Chordata > Mammalia > Rodentia > Hydrochaeridae > Hydrochoerus > Hydrochoerus hydrochaeris. The sequence goes on from PVLA01002086.1 coordinate 6,014, forward strand.
TGCCTTGGTCTCCTGAGTGCTAGAATTATAGGTGGGCACCACCATGCCTGGCTCTCAGGTTTTCATTTATACTCCACCTGTCTTCAAGTAATGCTCTCCACATGCAGCTCTGGCTACCACACAGGACTACGCAGCAGGAATGCAAGGTCCACAGACTAGACACTCAGGGTTTCTGAGTTCAACGTGAGCCAAGGGTTCCACAAGAAAAGCTCAGACTTAAGAGATTTTTTTTTGGGAGGATTATCAAAAAACAATCAGGTTGCTGAGGTATGTTCATAAACTAAGCATGTAACAAATATTCCACAAAACAAGAGATGTTCTGTGAAAGCAAGCTTTATGCACTATTGTTTTATAGTATGAAATAACAGGGAGTAATAAAATATGCAAATATTATTAATAATTAACAACCTTTACACAAATCACGAAGAAGAAATTAAAGACCTCAAAGCATCACATTTCAGCCTTATCTGAACCTGGAAATAGAGGGTGAAATAATTAAATCCCATACTGGAAAGAACCCCGTTTATTTTTCACTGCTAGAAAAAGTGAAAATGCAAAAAGTTAACTTAAAATTGGGCTCATACCTGGGTACTGTCGAATAGTGGACACAGAACTGGTAATGGGGGTGTAGGTGTGTGCAGCCAGAGGGTATGCGGAGGGTGGGTAAGTTGGCAAGAAGTACTGAAACTGGACGGGAACCGATGGTCTAAAAATAGAGCAAACAACATTGGAAACTAATGATTATTTTCTTACTTTGAAATGATCCTCTCATTTTGGTCTGTCCCTTTATAACTAGCATACCAACTTCTCCCAAACTGTGGCCCAACCTGTTAGATTAAGAACTTATACCTAGAGCATATAAGCATTTTAAAAATAACATTAAAACACCTATGTCAATAAATGTAGCTACTACATAGGTAATATTTTACAGGTGATTTTTGAGAATAACAACGAGTAAAAGTGACTCACAAAAACCCAGTAATCAAGAATATTTCCTGCTCAATCGCATTTGAAAGAATACTTTCACTAGCAAATTTTATCAAATACATTTAAAAGAAATAATTACAATCTCATAAAAACTGTTTCAGAGATCATAAAAAGATGAGCTCTAATTTATTTTCTGAGCTTTACACAGTCTTGACATAAAAACCGGACTAAGGTAGTAAAGTTTGACATTTAAGTCTTATCTGAATCTGGGAATATAAGGGGGAATAATTAAATCCCTCACTGGAAATTCCCCAAATAATTTCTCAATGCTGGAAAAATGAAAGTGTAAAAAGTCATGTGCATCTGCATGTAAAAATGGATCTATTTCTCAGTAATGATACAAAAATTCCTAAGTAAAATTGAACTACGACTCTTATAAAATTAAATACATAAAATCAAATAAGTTGTCATGGGAAGACAGGACTGATTCAGCATCAAAAGTTCCATTTTATACATTTAAAAAATCCAAATACAATAATTACTTGATATGTCACAAAAGATATACAAAAAATGTGTAACAGTATTTGTATCATTCATGATATAAATGCCAAGAAAACAGGAATAGGAAGAAATTTTGCTCTTTAAACCAAAATTATAGCTAACAAAATCTGTAATAAAATTTCAGAGTAATTTTCATTCAAGTCAGAATATGTGAAGAAGGCTCACCATCTCAGCTCTATTAACACTGTACTGCTGACATTAAGAAGGGAAAAACAAGGTCATAAAAAAAGATGATGAAAAGATGTCTTATTCACCTACAAAAACTGTCCTTATTTATAGATACATATCTGCATAAAAAATCCAAAAGAATATATGAACTTTTAGAGCTAAAAAACTGTTTAGCAAAGTAGACCCAAAAATCAATACAAAAGCTATAAACATTCCTATATACAATAATCAAATAGGAATGTTTAAAAATCATCCAATTATGAAACAACTTTATGTACAACATACAGGATTCTTACTGGGAGAAAAGGAGATACAAATACGGAATGGGGAAGGAATAAGGCAGAACTACAGCTATCAGTATGTATTTAAATGTTTCAAAAATCTCACCTACTTCCCATCTCTGCCTGCTGAATGGCCTAGAAAAGTAACAATCCAAAGCAAAAGAAAGCTAATGCATAGATGTTGGCTTCTAAATAGTGAAAAGGCTCCTTGGAAAAGCAACAGATTCCAGTGCTCAGTAAGACCTAAAGCATATTGTAAAAAATAAGGAAAAGTTGGGTATGGTGGTGTATACCTGAAATCCCAGCATTCATGAGGCTGAGGCAGGATCGTTGCAAATTTGAGGCCAGCTTGGACTACAGAGCAAAACCCTGTCTCAAAAAAAAATCTCAAAAGACAAAATACCATCACCACCACCACCACCACCACCACAAAAACATAAAATGAGGAAAAGCTACAGTGGAGGTGACATGGTAAAAGCCAAAGAAGAGGCACCCAAAAGTCAAAATAGAGACCATTTTAACACCAAAGTAAATGACAGTAACAGATTATATTAATGAGTAAAACCAAATCCATTATGCCTAGAATGTTTAAAACTATACTCAAAATCAAAAAAATGTTGATAGGAGAAAATTTCATGTCAGAATGCCAACTTACAAATGTGGAAGAAACAGCCAGGAGTGGTGGTGCACAACTGCAACCCAGCACTCAGGAGCCAGGCAGGAGGAATACAGTGAGTTTAAGGCAAGCCAGGACTACATAGGGAGTTCAAGGCCAGCCTGAACTGTATTAGACTCAAAGAGTGGAAAAAATAATTTTAAAAAGTCACCACTTTGCAACTATCATATTAATAAATAATTCAGCCAAGAATCATTAATAAATACTAAAACTGAGTGAAAGTTTATTGGAGAACAGGATTTGTATAGTCTCAAACTATTTCCATACGACTTGTTTACAAGTAGATAATATGAACTCTCTGACACAATAATGGTGAGATCACTTAAGTGATAAACTTTTCAAAAATGTATAACCTGAATCTAACCATAAGGAAACATAACTCCCCCTGCCACCCAAGATACTGGGACTGAACCTAGGCCTTCACACTGAGCTATAATCCACAGGCCTTTTTAGTTTGGGATTGGTCTTGCTAAATTGCCTAGGCTGGGCTGGAACTTGAAATTCTTCTGTTTCATCCTCCCACAGTCCTGGGATTATAGGTATGTACCACCATGCCCAGCTTGAACTAAGTATACTTTTTAAAAAATTTCAACACATGGAAGAGAATGGGAAGATAAAGAATCACTTCAAGAATCTGTAACTGTGATCAATAAAGAGAATACACTGCTCTTAGGCATTAAAAATAGAGGCACTTACAGATAAAGGTCATGATGTCTCAACCCTGACTTTCAGATGGTTCAAGAAAAATAATTTTAAAAAATGGAGCAGGAGAACACCCATCAAAAGGAGAATGGTTTAACAAAACACATTTTCCAGTGTTCAAATGTGGAGGGAACAAGGTGGGGGCGGGGAGGAAAGAAGGGAAAAGTAAAAAAAAGTGAAAAAAAATGGAAATAAATCTTTTGTAAATGAAGAGGGGTTGAAGGGAGGGTAGGGAAATAGAAAAAAAGGAATCAAGTTGTATCATCTACAGGTGCAAATTCTGTGATGAATGTGATCATTATATATATCTAAAATGTACTCAAAAATTCTAAGTAAAAAAAACCCCATAACCTAGGATTTAGCTTGATGGCATAAGCACTTTCCTGGCAAATGTGAGGTCGTGAGTTCAATCCCCAATATCAAAACCAAAACAAAACAGAATCTTTGAATAGGGCTAAATTTATAATATTCTTAATCCATAAATATAATTACATTAATAAATATTTGGACCAAACAAGATTAAAAATAAACAAAAGTAAAAAACAACCCCTCTCCCACAAAACCTCACATTTCCCTAACACTGAAATAGAAATTATGTAATCTGTCATCTTCAGGGGGAAGATTTGAAAATATAAATAAATACATGCTATAGTTGTAGGACATTCTTTTTGTTTCAAAAACCGAACTAATTAATAATACATAGGTGTGGGTAAATTGGTGCACTGACTTTTACCTGTTGTCACTCCGGGTTTCCATGGCCACAGGATTTGGAGAGGCCCGGTGTCCTGAGATGGGAATCAGGCTACTCCTCTCTGCAGGGTAATCAGGCTGGATCCTCGGGGAAGTGTGTGTGATCTGCTGAGGCACCACCTTAGCTACAGATAGTAAAGCCCATGATATTAGCAATTATGGGTCTTTACTGAGATGCCAAAACATTCTTGGCTAACAGCAATTTTACAGATGCAAACAAATTACATGCCTAGATTTTTAGCTTTAATTAAAATAAATGAAAGATAAGTAAAAAAGATTCAACTGAATTTATCAGTCTAATAACCCACTAATATATTCATATTATTTGTTAGAGGTTGGGTAATAATTGTTATTTTAAAAATTATCAACAACCAGACCCTTTTTTCTCAAGTTAATTTCTTAAAGTGCTCCCTGTCTTAAAAGGGAATAAACTTGTTTTAATGGTATCAGTTTTATTAATGGCAGGAATAGAAACAGGCTATGCAGAGTGAGTTTTGGTCCAGTAAAAATAGGAAAAGTAGTACACACTACAGGATGGGGGTGGGCCACCTTGCAAAAGTGAACAGACTAGACAAGACGGAGTAAACTAAACAAAAATCAACAAAATTTTAGCTGCAAAAATGGCACTTTACATTCTATACCAGTCAGGCTCTTTGCCCCATGATCTAATATATGTGCCACATAGTTGAGCAACAATGGCTAAATTCAAGATTTAATCTCAACTGCAAAAAGCAAGGACAACTTAGGAAAAGCCATTGAGCTGACTTTAATATATCCCATATATATTAATTTGAAAATCAATGCTCTGGGTTATATTGAGTTGCCCTTCTCAACATAAAGATCTTTTAGAGGGATCCCAATATGATGCAACAAAGAAATACTTGCATTACTATGCGGGGACGGAGAGGGAACCAAACTAGATAGAGCATCACCTAATGGAATTTAGGAATGAACACATTCATGACCCCTGGTACAGGAAATGAGTTTACTTCCAGTATGATCTGTTAGGAAGACACAGGGCCACTAACAAAAAAGAACCTCTCCAAGACAATTCTTCACAATGAGAGGGTCAAAAGGAAACCAGACATTCCCTTCAGGAAAGGAGCACTCTTGACTGGTCTGAGTTTCTTAGTAGTTGCCGATTCCCAAATAAGGTTCCTGACTACCTACCTCTGTTATTATAGTACCTAAGACAGCTAATGACACTTTCAAGTAATGCCAGAAAATAGCCCGAATGACAATATGAAATACAGTCTTTTCCAACAAAAGTGCACTAAGGCGGAAGTAATCAATACATATTCATATATAACAAACTTATTTTCATGAAAATGCATTTGAAAAAGAGTACAAGTTTGGCCAATCCACTGTCAAGTCATAGTGAGCAGCAGGATGACAAAGACCAGCAGCAGGATTTTCTCTGCTGAAGTCCTTTTGTGGGCTATGTACATAGGCTGGTGCGGCTCTGCTTACCTAGAGGGAGAGAGACTTCCTGGCTCGAATCACTATTCCAGAAAAAAGTGTCCTCAAGGGTCACTGAGGGGGCTGGAAGCCATAACCCTTCTCATGTGTGTCAGAAGGAAGGGACTGGCAGGCAGAGAAGCCATGTGTCTATGTCAAGCACCAGATTTCAGTTCAGTTTGTCTGTGTGTCCTTGACAAAAAAAAAGCAGTCTGACTTCTAAAAGTACAGTTAAAAATGGGGCAGATACCTAGTATCTCTGGGAGTAGAAAACAGTAAGATGGCACACTCATCATTATGGAACTAAGTCAGAGAAAACACTAGAAACTAAAGCCTCATGGCCCAAGTCCATGAGAACTGCTTTCTGCCTGTTGGCCTCAGACTCTGCTTTGGATTTGGTGGAAGCAATGTATCAGACCCTACAACAGACAATGGAAACCTACAGCCCTGTGGGCCAATCTGGCCTGCTGCCTGTATTTGTATGTTCTATGAGCTAGGAATGGCTTTACATTTTTAAATGGTGAGGGGGGAAAATCAAGAGTACTTCATGAACTGTGAAAATGATAAGACATTTAAACTTCTCTGTCCATAAGTGAAATCTAGTTGGCAAAGAGGCACACTCATTGTTTAAGGCACAGTGCATGGGTCCTTTCACTATACAAAAAGAAGAGTTAACCAGTTGTTACAGATCTATGGTGGCTTTTAAAACCTAAAATGTTTACTCTCTGGCTTTCCAGAAAGTTTTCCAATCACTGCCAATTGATATATCTAATGTTCAGCTACAAAAAATGAAAGATTTAATATTCAAAGAACACATGTAGCCAAGCATGGCACTGCATGTCTGTAATCAGCACGAGGAAGGCTGAGGCACGAGGATCACAAGTCCAAGGACAGCTGGGGCTACCTAATGAGTATGAGGCTAGCCTAGGCTACACAGCAAGATTGTCTCTTAAAATCTAGTAATACATATACTTAAAAATGGACTAAATAAAATTGAAAGAAATTACAGGATGCTCATGAGGTTCCTTGGGGGTAACACACAGAGGAAAATTAAAGTGACCACCTCGAGGTCTAGTGCTCTTCAAGTGCTGCACCCCCTAAAGACTTCCTCTTGAATGATCTACTAGACTGCACACATTTTCCTCATTCCAGACAGCTTTTCCTGCTTTTAATCTATCAGTAAAGTTAACATTTCTATACAAGGTACACAGAGAAGAGGTAAAGTTTGAGAAGAAGGAAGTCAAAACCATAGTTAAAATTTATTTTGAGCACTCCAAGACTGTTATCTTTTTTCTTCCCATGTCAAAGCCAAATCTGTATCACAAATGTTACAAGTCAGATTCAGTGCTGTTTTGAAAATAAGCAATTAAAAAACAACCAGTATTAGCCACCAAAAAGTGCTGGTCAAGAGGCTGAAAACTTCCTGAGAGGATTCTGTGTGAAGGTCACACAGCACTTACCAACTGGGATGTTGGAGGTGGTCACTGCAGTCGCGTGGGATGAATGAGAGGGCATTGTCATGGTAACAATTGTACTCGTGGGAGCTTGTGTGTGTGACACAGATCCTGAAATGAGGGAGAAAAGCAAATTCTTTAACAATGGCCTCCCTGCACACATTACAGATTATTTTGGGGGATATTTTTGCTATGTAGTCCAGGCTGGCCCTGAACTCACTATGTAGCCCATGGTGGCTTCCAATTTGCAATCTTCCTGCCTCAGCCTCCTAAATGCCGAGATGACAGGTGTGTGCCACCATATTCGGCTTACAGATTCTTAAGTCTTGGAAAAGCTCTTCAGAAAAGATAAATTAGCTCACCACTTACCAGCTGTGGTTGCTGAAGGAAGGGTGTTGGTTGCCAAAATAGGTGCTACGGTTGCTGCAGCAACTGGCGTACCAGTACTGAAGATGGTTTTCTGTGGGGAGAACCCCACAAACACAGAGTTATAAACCAAGACACTTCCCACTCCCTCCAGTGCAAGAGCAATCCCAGCCTTCATATCACCAGTCCTCAATAAGCTGTGCACCTTGCTGGGGTCAACTTGTCAAATACAGATACTTCTTCAGCTCTGCTTTACCTGAGCCATCGTATGCAGCTGCTGCTTTGGTGTCCCTAATGCAGGGTGAGATGGTAGTGTGATTCTCGTTGTCACATCCCGTGACTGTGCAGGACGCTGAATACTAATTGCTGCAGATGGTGGATGCTGGATAGACAAAGTGGGCCGACTGAAAGACAGAAAGGTATTATGTGACTTACAACTTGCTCGTAGACCAGTGTCGGCAAGCAAGACTGTTTACTGTGTTGTGCTAGAATACAGTCATACAAATTTTCCACTGGCCTGTAAAACCCACAGTTAAAATGACACTTGGTGTTGGTCACACCAATGAAGTACATGATCCATTGGGTTTTTCTCCTAAAATTGCCATCATTCTTATTGTAGAAGTTATCAATATGTACCACATATTGGGTATGGTGGCTCATGTCTGTAACCTCTGTTCTTGGGAGGCTGAGGCAAGAGGATCACCATGAGTTTGAGGCTGGCCTGGGTCACATAAGCAAGTTCAAGGCCAGCCTGTACTACACAGCAAGACCATCTCAGAAACACCCAGAAAAGCAAAAACAAAAAAACTATGTACCACAAACTGAGTAATCCTTCATGATGATATATTTAGTCAACATTTCATAATGATCTTTTTCTTTTTGGTGGTGTTAGGGATGAACACAGGGCCACACACATGCTAGGTAAGTGCTCTACCAATGAGTTACATCTCCAACCTCCACAGCAATTTTGAGTGAGCATTACTAGGACGATTATACTTCAGTCTGTGGGAAAATCTGAAGATGTACAATAAAGTTCTCACACTAAGAAGTTTTGACAAGTTTCCTGACAGAAAACAACAGAAAACCAGGACTAACAGCATTGTAACCTGTGATTCTGGAAACAATGACTTCCCCCCAGTTTTACAGAATTTCTAACTAGAAAAAACATTCTTAAAACAACACCAACTTAAAGTTATGACTGAAAGGGATAGCAAACGGCATGTCAAATTAATTGACAGCAAGCTACAGAAACTGCCAACAACAGCATGAAAAGGTGATACTACAATAAGGCTGGTTTGCAAATCTGAGGGAGGAAATGTACTATTTAATAAATGGTACTGGTAAAACTACACAGCCATTTGTAAAAAATAAAATTAGATCTATGCCTCACACAGTATAGTAGGATAAATATTAGCAGAATTAGATTTGAGGTATCTAAAGAGGTACATGCAGAAAAGATGACAGAAATCAAAACGTAGGAGTCAGGAACAACTTCCTATCTACTAAGCCTCCATGGACTACAATCAATGTGATTTGTTGCTTGCCTAGCATGGATGAAACCTTGGGTTCAATCTCCAGTCCCACACACAAACTTTCAAAACCCAAACTGTAAGAGAGTTTCTAGAAACCACAGAAAAATAAAAGGTCAGTAAAAAAGGACAAAAGATATAAACAGTCAGTTGACTAAAAAGAAAACAGAATGATTTAAGAAAGAAAAGATGAGCCAGATGTGGTAGCTCATGCCTATAATTCCAATACTCAAGAGGCTGAGGTAAGGAGAATTTCTGAGTTCACAGCCAGTCTGGGCTACATAGTGAATTTGAGGATAACCTGCTTCAAAAAGCAAAACAAAACAAAACAAAGCAAAAAGGCACATGCCTCTAATCCCAGCAGTATGAAAAGCTGAGGTAAGAAGGGTGCATGTTCAAGTCCTGGGCAACTTAATGGACTTTGTCTCCAAAAAAAAAAAAAGTTTTTTAAAAGCTGGGGATGTCACTCACTGCAAAAGCCCTGGATTCAATTCCCAGTACAGCTGAGAGAGAGGGAAAAGGAAGCAGACGGAGGGAAGATGGGAGACAGAAATAGATACAGAGATCCAGAGACAGTCTCACTATGTCCTCCAAGATGGTCTCAAACTCCTAGGCTCCTGGGATCACCTTATCTAAACTTCCCAAGTTACCTGCTAAAACTACAGCCACATACCATGTTGCCCAGCTCATTCTCATTTTTAAAAAGAGCAGTATAATTTAAAATATGCTGAGACATCACATTTTCCAAGATAGAGGGAGTGACAACTGGTTATAAACTCACAGGAAGGCAATGATACCTAAGGAAATAAAAATTACAACTTGCATGTACCCTCTAATCACTTCTGGGAGTCTACACTACAGATGTACTTGCACACAGATGTAATAATAAAAGTAACATTCACTGTGATATTATCTAGGAAAGCAGAGAGAAACCACCTCACATCCATCTGTATAAAATATTGCTATATTGCTATTAAAGAATTATAGAACCCTGTCCTGAAAAACTTTTAGTATTGTTGCATGAAAAAAGGAAAGAGGGATACATGAATTAAATATTTTTGGGTAAACTGCATTTGAATCTATTATTTGCAAAAAGAAAAGAAACATTGAAAGGATACCCAAAAAGCTATGAACAAATTGCCTTACAAAGGCAAAGGGCATTCTTGGGTCTTTGCCAACAAGATAAGGAACAAAGAGTATGCCAACAAGGCCTGGGCACGGGTCACCCATTCTCTGCATGAGGAACTGCACAACTGTTTGTCAAGGGACAAAACCATCAGAAATAAAGGTGACTAAGGGTGGGATGTGTAGCTCAGGGATAGAGCATTGCCCAATACACAGGGCAATACACTGAAATACAGCAGAAGTCACAGCTGCCAGGGACACTTCTGAAGTGAGGGCCTTCAATGCCTATGTGTTTCCAAAGCTGTACCACAACACTGCGTGGGTTGTGCCATTCACAGCAGGTAGGAATTAATCTTGTGAAGCTCAAAAGATGACCCTCACCCCCATTTCAATCTGCTGGAGCTATCCCACAACCACAAAGCACGGAAGGAGGTGAGGTCTGTGGGGAGGGTACTGGAGATTAAATACAAGACTTGTTTGTACTGAGCTACATTCCTAGTCCCCTTGAAGACAGGATCTTGCTAAACTGCCCAAACAAGTTTCAAGCTTGTTATCCTCCTGCCTTAGCCTCTAGAGTGCTGGGACTATAGGCATGTGCTACTATGCCTGGCTGAGGAGATGAAGGCTGAAGGACTGAAAAACACCTGCTCTTTGAAGAAAAACATTAAATGGAAATAATCAGAAAAAAAAAAAGAAAGGGGAAGAAAATTAAATAGGAAATACAGGAGAAAATAAATCACTATATATCTGTTTATAACTTATAGTTTGGTACCACAAGAATATGAATTAGGAAAGGGGCTGGGGGTCAGTGATAGAGCACTTGCCTAATGTGTGAGGCCTTGGGATCAGCTGTGTAACAGTGCAGCCCATACAATTATGTACAGTATGTAATGCTTAATAATTAACCACTATGCATTTACTATACTGTCCACTCTCAAGTGTCCTTTATAAAAAATACACCGTAAAACAGGACACCATTTCATACCAACAGCAGCCTAACTTTGAGGTTTACTATGTATCTTGATTATACCAGGAAGCCATCATTTAGACAATTGTGAGCACACTGTAGGATGTTCACACAAAGCTGGAATAGCCCAACAATCCACTTTTCAGAATGTGTTCTCAACGCTTAAAGATGCATGGAGTGCACCATCACAAACGCTTAACAGCATATCCTAAGATGTCCACCAGAACACACTGCCACACTGGGGCATAATGCAGCCAAAGCAGCCACATGAAGTTCTATGTACTCATTTGGAGTCACCTCTAGAATCTGCTGTTAAGAATCCAAGGTTAAAAAGAAGATATATGCTATGTTTTCTGCAAGAAAGGAACAGGACCAAGGAAACATCATGTGTTTATGTGTGTACATTTACTTTTGCAAAAAATAACTGTGAGAGGATAAACCAAAGAATAAACAGGTGACCTAACAAGAGGAGACAGTAATGCAGGAGATGCCCAAGACCGTCTTTTTAGGTAGCTTTGTTGCCTTTGAAAGGCAAATTTACAGCCAGGTGTGTTGGTGCATGCCTGTAATCCTGTCATTGGGGAGGCAAAGGCAGAAGGATCACTGCAAATTCAAGGGTAGCCTGAGCACAGAGTTTAAGGCCAGCCTGAACTACACAGCAAAACCCTGTCTCATAAGACCATCTCCCCACAAAAAACCAAAACAAAACAAAAAACAAAACTTCATAAAAGCAGAAAAAAAAACCCAATAAAATAAAATTTACACAAATAACTCTAACTATATATATAATTATGATAAACTGGAAAATATCCAAAAGTCAGTAACTGGTTATATTACAATGTAAAGGCAAAAGAACCTTAGAAATGTACCTGTAGGATAATGGGGTGATTCTCCTTACTGTATATTTTTCATGCTTTCATATTTTATAAACATACGAATTAGAAAAATGAAAATACCACATATCTCTAAGGGAGAAGAGTGACCTTAAGTGACTTTTCATATTCTCACTTTGGTCAGCGGGATCTAGTCTAGAAAACCATGAGTCAGTTCACTCAGCAGTCTACAGGAAGGAAGGGACTAACTAACAACCAGTGGACCAGAACTTTTCATTGTTACTCTGAAAGGACTTTTTGCACACCGTAAGATGAATTAAAGCAAGCAGCTATCCTAATGACTATAAGGAAACAAGGTTTTCAGCATGTGATGATTAATCTTGCTCAGCTTATTGGGATTGGACAAGGGGCCATCACCTTGGGGACCACTTCTGGTCCCTAGCCCACTCTACTCTGGCTCTTTCACAGTTCTTTTCTGCTATGCCCTTCACCATGATGCTTCTTTCTTGGAGGCAGCTGACCATGAACTGGAACCTCTGAAACTGGTTCAACACATGTCTTTTTTAAATTGTACATATCAGGTATTTGGTTCCAGCAATGAAACACTAACACAGAGCAAAAGAAAAGCACACATATAAACTCTAAGAACCAAGATTAAAAAAAAAAAAGTTACACTAAATTTGGAAATCACAGAAAAAAACACAAAAACGATGTTGTCCTAGATGCAATGAGTATCCTACCACCCAGATAATGGGTTCAAAATACCCTTCTCCACTAGAAGGAAGTAAGGGTCTTGGAGAAATGGTTGATTTAAAGACTAGAGAAGCCGGGAAAGTAAGACAGAGCATGAAATATGACAAAAGAAGTAGGGCTTCTCACTGGGCATGGGGGTACATGATGTAACCCCACCTACTTAGGACACTGAGGCAGGAGGACAATAGTGTGAGGCCAGGCCAATTTAGTGAGTCCTGTCTTGAAATAAATTTAAGCCCAATACTGCCCCTCTTCAAAAGTGAGAAATTAGGGATTTCTTGCCAGCCCAATTTAGGGCAAACAGGAGAAAAAGAAAGGGACTTTGTAATATTTACAGTACCATGACAGTAATCTTTTCTACCAGAAAACAAGGCCAGAGATTAATGTACTACAAAGTGCTCCCAAACCTGTTGTCTTAGCCCTATATTCTGCCCCTACCCCATTTCTCTTTCTCTCTCTCTCTCTCTCTCTCTCTGTCTCCCCCCCACCTCCCTCTCCCACTCTCACTCTCACATGTGCTCTCTCCCTGCCCCAGTCCCAAAGTGAATGCAGGGCCTTCACAGTGAGTTACTCCTTAGCCACCTTTTTACTTTTTCATTTGGAGACAAGATCTCACTAAGTTGGTGAGTCGCTCAGGCTGGACTCAATGTGCAATCCTCCTACCTTAACCTTCCAGAGTGCTGGGACCTGAGGCAAGTGCTATCATTTCTGGATCTCTGTTTTTAATCATCTGAAAAGCAACTTCAGAGATACAGACCAAATTTAGTAATTTAACATCTACAGAAAATAAGAAGCTGATTTTCCATTGTTAGTCTTGTGCTTATTCTCTGGTGTTCAGTTCTGCCCTTGCCTGACTTCTTCAGCTTAAGAGGGCTGCAGACAAAGATGACTAGCTTGGTATTTTCTTCTTGTCTCACAGAATGGTAGCAATGAAAACTGAAAATTGCAGTCTCCTTCTTGGGTAAAACAAGTATACATCTCACATTTCAAACCATAGAAGAGATAGGAGAACTGGTAAAGGTGGTGATTAACTAAACAGGAATGTAAGAGCCAATGGACACAGAGATTAGTTATAATTTCAGGTATTAAATTGAGCGAAGTATGATTTTCCAAAGTGAGAAACACACTGACACAAGAAGGCAAGGTCTTTTGCTTATACCAGTGGATACTGAGCTGGAAGTAGAGCGGGACCTGGACTGGTCTCTAGGGTTAAGCAGTTAAAGACATGTGTTGAACCAGGAACTGCACAGGTGCAGAAGAGTGGGCAATGCTGCGCAGTGAGACCTCTGGAAGAAAGAGGTTTCGTTGCTGCACTGTCTGGAAAGCAGTGTCTTTCACTCAAAACACAGGATACTGAGTTATTCAGTAAATGTCTCCTAATCCTGTATGCATTCCAGGTTACAACAAGAAATAATTATAAATACCTGACCCAGAATACACAAAGTCCAATCAAAGATAAGAACTTGCAAGAGAAGCAACACAAAGAAGATCTATTTAAAGATGGTACAAGAAAAAAGGTGTGAAGGAACTAGGGAAACAAACTTAAATAGCTCTCACTGGGCAGATGAATATTGTGCCATGAATTTTAAAACTTAGTAATTGCTTCTATGAAGTCAAAATACAAAGCAAAGGTATGAGACCTCACTGGAAGCAATGACAAAACAAGAGATGAGATAAATGAACAGGCATAAGAAAAACAAAAAGCAATTATTCATCAATTTCAGGAATGAAGGCAATGTAAAGAGTAAAACAGGAGTGCTGAAAATGCCAAAAGGGAAGGACAGAATCATAAGCAGAATCTAAAAAGAAAACATAGTTAAAAGGACTACACAAGGAAGCCATGCAAAAAGATCTAATGTATTATAATTAGATATCCCCAAATAAAATGGCATAGAATGAATATATAAAATTAGAATTCAAGGAAACTTTTCATACAGTTTTATGCTACATATCAAAAAGCATACCATGTTTCAAAACAAGTCATATATAAAGACGAGTAAGTCCCTACAAAATATATCCTGGTAATGTTAAATTTAAAGATGAAAGACTCTGAAGCAACTGAAAAAGATGAAGTTAAAAAAATAAATCAGGATAGCTGGCACATACTTGTAATCTCAGCACTTGGGAGGCTGAAGCAGGAGGATCACTATGAGTTTGAGGCCATCTTGGGCTATACAGTGAGTCTGAGGCCAGCCTGAACTACAGCAAGAATGTCTCAAAAAAATAAAACAAGTAACAAATCAGCCAGGCTTCAGCATCATCCACCTCTTATTATCCAAGGGAGAAATATCTATACAGTATTCAAGGAAAGAACATAGAAACAACAAAAAAATTCTATGAGCTAACTGCTGGTTAAGTGCAAAGACCCGGGGAAGTGATTTTGGACATGAAGAAAATTCAGAATATTTGCCCTTTAAGTCTTTTTGGGGATTGGAGCCATAGCCAAGGCCACAGTGTGGATTTAGCATACACTGGACCTGCATTCCATCAGCACAAAGAAAGCAAGCGAGAGAGAGGGGGAGAGAGAGGGAGGCGTGGGAGAGAGGAAGGCTGAGGGGAAGTAAGGAGAGGGGAAAAGTAAAGGAAGGAAGGAACAAAGGAGGGAGAGAGGGAGGAAGGAAGGAAGGAAAAAGAGAAAAAAAGGTATCTTTTTGAAGAAAGTAATAAGGAACAAATTTCATTCAACCAAATAAGTGAAAGAAAAAAAAACATCAAATACTGGCAGATGGGACTGGATGTATATAACAGAAAAAGGAAAACCACTGAAATTTTTCTTGAATTTTACTTCTTTTTTTTATACCTTGTAGCAATTTACTTTTTATAGGTTTATTTAGTATTTGAGTCTGGTACAATTGTTTTTTTTTTTTTTTTGCAGACAAGGTTTCCCTATGTGGTTCAGGTTAGCCTTGAACTTGTGGCAACATTCTCCTGCCTCAGCATCCTGCATCCCAGCATTACAGGTGTATGACACCACACTCATCTCCATATGTTTTAAGGTTCTATGGAGCCCCTGGACCTGGTGTCTTCCTGGGAGACGGTGCTTTGAATTCTATCTTCTACTTCCATATAAACTGATCTGTTTAAATATGCTATCTCCAGAATAGAGAGATTTACATATTAGGAATGTATCATAATTTTAAGTAGAAAAATCATCTCAACTGATCATTAAGTTTTTTTAAAATTAGTATGTTTTTCAGTACATGATTATGCTTATCATGGGGAGTCTGTTTTAGTATTTTTTTTTTTTTGGTACTGGGGATCAAACTCATGACTGCACACTTGCAAGGCAAGTGCTTATGCCACTGAGCTAAATCCCCAGCCCCCGGGAGTCTGTATATAAACATGGCATATCTTAGTTTTTATTGTTTGGCCCCTTCCCCTCCCTTGCTTCCCTATTCCCTCCAACTCTTCTCATTTGCAAAAGCTCTATTTCTATGTTTTTCTTCAACAGTTTTTTTCAATCCCTTTTCCCTTTCTTACCTCCCCATCCCTCTCTTGTTCTCCTTCCCATTTGTGATCACTAGGTTCTGTTCATAATTTACTAATGTGTGTCCTGTACCTAAAGCAGTGGCTGGCATACAGGAGGGACACAAACAATAAGCATTTGTTGTATGAGTGAAAACTAAAGAAGCACTCAGCAAAATTCATCTATTTTTGCTGAAACACTCAATTCACGGAGAAAGACACTTGATTAAAAAAGCCTAATCTCAGTTTTCACTGTATACCCATGTATACATTTTGAATTTCATCACATCATCTGAATATATTAACTCTCTAAAATTTAGATAGAATTAAAATAAAGAAATGTGTGGACTTCTGGGAATATGGCAAAGCTGTAAGCAGCAGGGAAAACAGCCTGAGATTCACTGACCAGATGCTGGAATACAGCAATGTGAGGAAGAAAGGAAGGAAGGAAGCGGGTTCCCCGGACCCAGGAAGAATCTGAAGTGAGAACTGAAGCCCACAGAGAGAGTAAAAAGAAAAGCTTCAACAAAGAAGGTGGTAGCTGCCAGCACCTTTGCCCAGAGCTGGACTCACTACAGCGCTAGAGGAGCTGTTGGAACATGGGGACAAAAGGTCACGGTGATGGTGACGGCTGGTGACCCCAGAGGCCTCTGCAGAGAGACACGACAGTGGAGGGGAGAGGTGGAAGTGGAGGACTGCACTGGCTGGCGGTTAGTGCACAGGACTCAGTCCTCCCACAGCAGACAGCCATTGGCAGGGAGCCATTTTGGAGCTGGACCGGATAAGTCTGGAACCAGAACCGCTGCCGAATTCCTTCAAGAGCTTCTAGGTGGGCAGAGAACTCTCTGTGGTCAGGCCAATGCATCTGGTTTCAGGGCAGGTCTGCTAAGGTTATCTACCACAGGCTGGCTTGTTGGGATACAGAGGCATGACTCAGGACTCCATCTCCACAGGCTGTCTACCTGTGAATCTAGAGACAATCCTGGACGAGGATTTTTTTTTCTTTTTCTTGTTTGCTTGTTTTGTTTTTTGTTTCTTTTTCTTTCATTGTTTTTTTCTTTTTGTGAGTATGAGAGTAGTTCCTAACCTCTTGTGGGTGTGGTTCTGTTCTGTTCTACTTTTCTCTCTGCTACTTCTTTATTACTTCAGTCTTTTGCACCAGTTCCACAAGTTGGCAGCATCCATCTTTGTCCAACCACCTTACTTGTAATCTCTCTCTCTTTTTCCAGTTCTCTACTCTATTTTCTCCGTAATCCTTTTTAAATTTTAACCCCAAGGGTAAAACTGACACATTATGGACTTACATACTGAATTATCTGGTTTCATATCTTGTTATATAATCACAAATCTAGTTCACATGGTTAAAAGTTGTAAATTAACAGTTAGCTTAGTTTGTTGTTTTATAGGCTGTGTTTGATGCTAATTGTACCACTATAGCCAAAATTGACATAATTGTTTTTAAACAGCTGTTAATCCTGATAATTCATGACTGAGATTGACTAAGGGTCACAGAAAATATGGTGGCACAGGGCCAAAGAACCAAGGACTAGGCCAAACAAGCAAAAGCTTCTCATCTCCAACAAACAGAAGAGGTAAGGTCTCTTCCAACACACTCAAAACCCCAAAACCAGCTATACCTGGGACATACCTTGGAGAGGTAATGGTCACCTAAGTGTCCTAAATAGCACCAATAAAGCAACCCACTCCAGGAATTAAACTAAAAAAAGAAAAGAAATGAGAAGACACTTAAACGTCAGACACAAGTTCACCAAAGGCAAACCCAGGGGGCGACGAGGTAGGATGATCTGAAAACCCCCAACCAGGTTTCTCTGAGTGGAAACAATAAAGCAACTGAGTGAGACTCTGGAAAAAATGAAATTAGAAACAATCGCTCAAGTAACTACGGAGATTACCAAAATACACACCATGCTTAGTGATGTTACAGCAGACAGAGACAAAAAAATACATGAGCTTAAACAAATTATGGAAATGTAGCATAGGAAAGAAATATAATTGCAGACTCAAGCAGATACTCAGAAGAATAAAAACTCCACTGAAAGTATTTGAAGCAGATTAAGACAATGTGATCTCAGATAGTGAAGGATGTCAGATAGTGAAGACAGGCTTGCAGTTAGCAACCAGGAAAAGAAAGATTTCTCAAAACTAACAAGGGACCATAAGAAATCAATCCAGAAGCTGCTAGATGAGACAAAGAAGAATAATTTATGATTAACTGGAGTTATAAACAAGCAGGAGACACCACAAATGACACTAAAAAGATGTTCAGATATCATGTCAGAAAACTTTCCTGCTAGAGAAAAAGAATTTGACATGCAGATAGATGAGGCATAGAGAACTCCAATAGCAATGATTAAAACAAAATCTACAGCCAGGCATATGATAGTCAAGATTCCAGAAACTCAACACAAGAATAGAATCCTAAAAGCTGTTAGAGAAAAGAAACAAGTCACCTATAAAGGAAAGCCCATCAGAATTACAACTGACTTCTCAGCACAAACTCCAAGCCAAAGAGAGTTTGGAGGTACTCCAAGTTCTAAAGGAAAACAACTTTCAACCCAGATTGATGTACCCCATAAAACTATCTTTCAAAATCAATGGAGAAATAAGATACTTCCATGACAGAGAACATCTGAGGAAATTTATGACCACCAAACCAGCACTCCATAGTGTACTGAAGGACATTCTAGACAGAGATAGTAAGGACTATAGCTTCATGAACCCCAACAAAAGGAATCCACTAGGAAAGGCAAACAATTAGAGGGAGGGGAATAAAAAAGGGGAGCCAACAACAGGAAAATCACATGACAAGGATAAGTCCAGACATATCAGTTTTAACTATCAAGGCTAATGGTCTCAGTTCACCAGTCAAGAGACACAGACTGGTGGAATGGATCAAGAAGCAAGATCCAACAATATGCTGCATACAAGAAACACATTTAATTCAAAAAGAAATGCATAGACTGAAAATCAAAGGATGGAAAACAATACTCCATGAGACAGGAACCCAGAGAAAAGCAGGGGTAGCTATTCTATTTGCAGACAAAGTAAATTTCAAGCCAAGATTGATTAAGAGAGATAAAGATCACTACATCTTCGTAAAGGGAGCAATCTAAGAGGAAGAGGTAACAATCATAAATATATATGCAACAAATACTAATGCACTCAACTATATAAAACAATTACTAACAGACATGAAAAATCAAATAAGCCCTAATATAACTGTATAGGGAGACCTCAATATCCCACTGTCATAAAAAGACAGGTCAACTACACAAAAAAATCAATATAGAGATAGTAGAACTAAATCAAACTTCTCAACAAATGGACCTAGATGTCTATAGAGTGCTTCACACCACAACACCAGAATATACATTCTTCTCAGGTGTGCATGGGACATTCTCCAAAACAGACCATATACCAACTCATAGAACATGCTTAAATAAATGCAAAGGAACTGAAACTATCCCATGCATACTATCAGACCACAGTGCAATGAAAGTGGAAATTCATGCCAAAGGAAATCACAAGAACTTCATAAACTCAGGGAAATTAAATAGCACCCTACTCAACAACCAACTGGTTAAAAAGAAAAAAATGAAGTATATTATGTTGGGCAGGTATGTCTCTCTATACATCACGCAACCTACTTAGTTATCACTAAGTTAAGTATCCCAATCTATTGGAAGGAACTAAGGATGGAGTTGGGAAACCTGCTCAATGTCACAGGGCTTGTAGGTGATATAATTTGTGATTAAAAGTAAGTCCTATGCATTAACCTCTATTTAAATGTTATTTCCTTCAGTGTCCTGTTTTAGGTCCTCTTTGCATTCCATCTGTTGAATGGACAGACTGAAGTTACCTCAAAACTTTTAACTGTGGCCCATATGCTGATCACTTCTAAACTCTTATCTCTGCCACACACATCTACTCAACCACCTGTTGACAGCAGTCACTGGCTTTTCCACAGACAACACCAGAATTGCAATATCACTAATAAAAAGCCTGTGTGATTACTCTTCAGACACAAGACCTGGTCTATGCATGGCTCTCCACTTCTTTGAATTGTACTATCTTCCCCTCTCAACACCCAGCCCTTCTACTGTACCTGCTGCACTTACAAGTCACATACAGCAGTGATGGTAACGTTTTATAGACGAAGTCCCAAGCTACAACCCCAAACCTACTTATTTACTGTAGAGAGACACGACAGTGGAGTATGAGTGAAAACTGAAGAAGCACTCAGCAAATAAACCCGAACACTGAGATTCTGGCTTAGAGAAAACAACCCATATATTAACATATAAGAAAAACAACACACATACCATAGGTTTGCCACCACTAATCTTATAACAAAAGAGCTATCCTCCACACTCAACGTCTTCTCTGAATGGGTCCTTCCCTTTCTAACTCAATGAACGGTGGCTGCTGAGAATACCCTCTACAGAGGGAGCTCTTCTCCTCTCACATTGCCCCTTTCCCTAACTATAAGGTCTCTTTAAGTTACATTCTCTGGGTCTTTGCCCTATATACCAGCCTTATCAATCAGCTTTTCCCAGAATCTCCACTTGGATGCTCAGAAATCATCACAACTATAAAATACCTCTCCAAGGCCACCCCTCCTCTACTCTTCTCTGTCTTGAGCTAACACAACTCTGCTGTGAGGCACCACAGGCCAACCAGTACCAGCAGGATCCCGACTCCTCTTTTCTCATACCCCCATGCGATTCCTCAGAAATTTCAACTCCATCTTCAAATCAACCCAGAGACTAACCATGTCATTCTACCTTCATCACCTTTCCTAGATTCTGCTAGATACTCTCTCTATATAATACCTCTGCCTCTCTACAGACTGTAGCAACTAATCTGACCCACCTAAAACTTAAGGCCATGGTACCTCCTCTGCACAAAAGTCCACAGACTTCCCAAGATACCACAGCAAAGCCCAAATCCTTGGAGTGTTCCATAAGGCTCTTCTGGACTTGGCACCCCTACTATCTCTATATTAATCTGTTGCCACTCTCACTACAGGTCTCTGTGCTGCTCCTTGTACATGACAAACACACTTATATTCCTGTCTCCAGGCCTTTACACTAACTCTTCTGCTGCCTCAAATATAATTCTCTCAGATAACCCTATGGAGCCCTTCATTGCATCACTCAATTATCTGTTCAAATGTATTATAACCCACAAAGCCTTCCCTGACCACCGTTTTGACACTCCAAAGCCCCCTTACCCAACTTCTTTCCAAGACTCTTTTCATTATCTAAAAAATTATGTATTTATTACAGCTATAACTCCTAAAAATAGAATGGCCACGAGGGTAGGAATTTCTCTGTATGCTTACTGCTTTATTCCAAGTATGGAGAACCTAAGTACTTAATAATAATGAGTGAAATGGGAAAATAAGGAAATGTAAGGACTAATAAAGGGAGTATGAAGTCTGGCTCTGTATCACACCCCCAAGTATACCTCAATGCTGAGTCAGTAGCGTGTGCTGCCGTCGTAGTGATGACTGGAGACTGAGCTCTGGTGGCTGAGACAGTTGCTACCACAGCAGGAGAGATGGTATTCGAGGTGGTCACAGGTGGACGAGACTACCAACAGGAGAGAGAGAGTTCATTAAAACAAAAGGAAAACGAAAACAGAGTAAGCAAAACACTAAAAGTACAATACAAAACTTAGACCTCCAAATGAGTATGTTTGCCTCCTAATAAAAATAAAGTCTCACCATTCTGACTAGAGTTCTTCAGATACTTTTTAAGACCACAAGTTGGGAGTTATCAAAAACCCTAACTTGGTTGCACAGTACTGGAGACCCTCCTTTCCAAACATGACTGCGATCAAAATGGTCCCCTTTTCCTAATGCAAACTCTTTGGATCTGGTGTTCTCTTGGTCTGCCATGGGTCCCAATGCAGTATTTTACATTATTGCAGTCTCTGGTAGGGCTAGCTGTTCACTTCTGGATTGTACTTTGGCTCTAAGGTCAAAGTAGTATAGCATGCAAAAGGACAACAGTACTCTGTGCTGTCAAGAGTTACAGTGCCCAAAGGATAAAAGTTACAGGTGTCTGTGCAGATGCTTTCTCCCTCTTTTCATATGGCTATACGACCCTAGTCCTGATGACTACATCCATGGGTATCTGACAAACGAGCTCCACACGGGGCTTCCCTTGCTTGTCTACCCTCATTCTGAAGACCTTGGTTCAACTCTCTTTCTTGACCTTGGAACATACAAGGTCATGAACTAGCAAACTCTCTATTCCTTACCCTTTCTTTTCTCTCAGCCTCCCTATGTGCTATTTCTACTGTAGAGCCACTGGCCTCTCACTGGCACTACCACCCCTCCTCCTCCTTAGTGAGCTCTGTACTTTGGCTCTCATCCTTCTCCAATTAATCATATATTCCGTGTGGATTCCTGGGGGCCTGACTGTCCTCCAGCTACATTTTGTTGGCTACCAAGGCCTTTTGTTTCAACCTGAAAGCCAATCAGGACTCTTCCTTATTATCTTAAAACACAGTTGTTTCATGTTATATCTCTGATGCCTGAAGGCATCTGGATTTTTATTACCTTATATAATTCAGCTAGATTAATCTTCCAGATTTTTTAAAAAAATCTTACCATTTAAAAAAAATCATAGTTGCTCTCTACCAAATCAAGTTTATATCTTAGTGTCCTGAATTGATAGACTGAATATCTTCTATATTAATACCCTAGTAGTACTGAGGTCAGAGGTTTCCCTGGGGGGGAAAAAAAGGTGATGGGCATAGACTATCCTCCTAGAAAAGGAATATGCATATACACAAGAACACGTATAAAATTTTTAGTAGTTCATGGACCCCTATCCAAATTAAAATCCTTCTCAGGTTTTTTGCTTTACTTATTTGTTCATTTATTTGGACCAGGGATCAAACTCACGACCTCGTGCTTACAAGGCAAGCGCTTATGCCAGTGAGCTAAATCCCTGGCCCTGTTATGTTTTTTAAAACAGGGTTTCACTATGTAGTTTAGGCAGGCCTTGAATTTGTGACTTTCCTGTCTCATCTTCCCAGGCGCTGGGATTACAAGTGTGTACCACCATGCCTGACTCCCTCTTGGTTCTATTCAAACTTTGCTACATAGTCTATAACCATTCTGTTTCTAGATATTATTTCCCTCTTCATTTCCTCTCCACCTCTCTGAATCCTTGTTACCATTCCTATCTCAACTAAAATCCTTCCCTTACTACCCATCATCTGCATTCCTACTGCGCATGGCATGCTGCATATCTTTTAAAGCTCCCTAAGTCAAATCACGGAGGTCTGCCCGGCAGAGTGAATGCCCGCCATCAGGCACGTGACACTTGCTGGCTGAGTACCCATGGCCTGACATGCCTGGATTGGTTGGTGAATGATGTGCTGTACTGCTGGTTGTGCTGTGGCAGCATTTGGCAACTGTGAGGTCGGCCTCAGGACTGTGGTTACTTTAGAACTGGACATTACAGCAGCAGCAGCTGCACCTGAAAAAAAATTGATTTTGTTAGCATGGCTTATGGACTCACACTTTAAATACATTTATATTCCCTAGGAAAATAGTGATTTCTAAATCTCAGGTAGTGTGCTGGCACTTAGCTGAAGTATGCTACCTATACCCCCACTGTTCCACAAAAGAAAGTGAGAAAAGGCAAACAAACAACTGTTTTACACTCTCCAGTAGAAAGTAAAACTTCCTGGTCAAAAGTCATAATTTATTACAACTTATAAGAACTTAATTATAAATTACTGCTATGTAAATAATATTTATTTATTTTTTATCTTTTTGAGACAGGGTCTTGCTATGTAGTTCACACAGGCCTTGAGCTCACTTTGAAGCCCAGGCTGGTTTTGAACTCATTACAATCCTCCTGCCTCAGCTGCTTGAGTGGTGGAATTATAGGCGTGTGCCACCATGCAATAAATACTTATTGTTACCTGAAATAAAAAAAAAAAGGAACTGTTATCCCTAAATTTAAAAAATATTCATTACTGGGCTGAGGTATAAATCAAAGGTAGAGTACTTGTCTATCACATACAAGGTCTTGCCTCAGCTCCCTGCATAGAGAGAGTACTTGTCTACCACATACAAGGTCTTGGATTCAGTTCCCGGCACTGTTTGAAAAGAAATACTCACTTAGTATTTCTGACTTTAAAGACTATGTTTAGATTGTGACAGCCTTGAGGAGTTCCTCTGAAGCACAATTGTGTAGAACACACTAAGAATCTGCACTGCTTTAAGTTTTCAGATACTTGTTTAATGTAATGAGAGGGACATATTGGATCATGTTAAAAACAAATATTGCATTTACTGTCTTGCAATCTTAATAAGTTGAACTTGGATACACTCACTCTATGCTACATCTTCTACCAAGCATGTATGTGCCACTGGGAGTTTCAATAAAACATGGAATCTTTATTTATTTATTTATTTTTAATCCTTCTGGTTTTTGAAAGGGTTTTGCTATGGAGCCTAGGTGGCAATCCTCTTACCTCAGCTTCCTGAGTGCTGGGATTACAGGGGTACACCACCACACACAGTAAAATATGGTGTCTTTACCTCGAGGTAAATGAGAAGCTCCAATATGAAGAGGGGGCCCAGGAGCATTGCTGCGGATGATGGACATCTGTACATTTGTGGTCATGATATGATGCAGGTTACTGGGATGTCCCTGTAAGAATAGGATATAAAGCCATCTTTATGTTGGTCACAGACACTGCCCCTAGGAAGCCATCTGCATATGTAATATACATATATAAGTCAGGTTGCTCCTTTTAGTGGGAACTTCCAAAGGAACCAGCAAGAACATTTAGCTTTGGCTGTTTTACACACATCCTCTATAATGATCCATGCCATTAGGTATGTCATAAGCGAGTGTGAGGAGCCTTCCAATGCTTTAGGCCTAAATGCTAGATCCCAGGAAGATGATATTTAACTCTACTTTTAGAAGCTCTCATCTCCAACATTAGCCTTTCATACTTGTTTTTCCTAACTGAAGGCTTATTTTTCTCTAGTTCCTTAATATGTCTCTGCACATATCATTCTTTACGCTGCAAAGGATTTCTGAACGTCAGTATTCAACAAGTACACCCCTGAGTTCTTCAGCTCACAAATTAAATGTCCCAACCTTTGGTCATCACTACTTCTCAGGTGAGTGTTCCTGGGTTCTAGAACTCAGTGGCATGACAAATGGAAGATAACCTAGGTTTTTGGGACACTCATTTTTCTTGATAACATGATAGGAAAGAGTAGAAACTTAGATATTTTTCATAGGTAGTATACAATATTTAATAGCCAAATATAGTTGAATGAAGATTTGCAAAGAAAAAAAAGAAAAAAAAAAGGAGACTTCAAAATAAATATTTACAACTATAGGGACATCTGAGGGAACATGCCAGCACCCCAAGAGGCATACATCTGCAGTCCTTCAAGAAAACATAGAGCAACAATACCCAATGCTAGTGCTGAGGTGGTTCCCTAACCCTCAGAGTTGTCTCTGCATAACCAAGGACAAAGTAGACTCTGACTCCTTGCAGATACAGACTGACACAATTCAATTTATACCCTACAATGTGGGTAATGCCTAGCACACAGCAGCAGATGCTTGAAAATATTGGCTTCTTTTTTCTACTCTCTTTTTCAAACTACTATATTCTCCTTGCAGATACACATGCATGTGTAGTTTTTTATTTAGGACACTGCTCAATGCATGCATTCAATATATAATGATCAACAATTTGTCATCTTAGTTTGAAAATCAGCAAATTAAGAAAAACACCTGTTGTCCACTGATAGTTGCCACAGGAATGGCTGAAGCTTGAGGGATGCTACTCTCCATGGTAACAGTAACCTGCCCCGGAACCTTGGGGGGAAGTGACAAGGTAGAAGGTGGAGCAGGAGCAATGGGACGGCTAGGCATAGTGGGCTTCGGGGGTGGCTGTGAACAGAAAACCACATAAAACATATCAATAGCTTGTTCTAATGATCCATCTCATCTCAGAGCTAAAAAGTAAACAAATCAGACTTGGAGAATGCCAGTGAAGATGCCACTCGCCCTATATGGTGTATCTGTCGGCACCATAGCTTTTCCACTGAAGCACTAGCATGTTCAATTTATAGAGGAGGAAATGTACAAATCAAGGCTATGACTTCTCAGAGCCACAGAGACAGAAACAGAAGTGGGACCAAAGCCCAGATCTGCATGGCTCATAGCCCACACTTTTACAAAAAATGCTTTCTCCTATGTATGTGCAGAATAACATAACAACTCCCAGTAACTGAAAAATAATCCAAAGAAAATAAACAGGCGGTATGGCTAGAAACCCCAAATCTCAGCTACTAAACAGGAAGACAGCATGCCCCCCAAGCTGAGTAATGTCGAAATGGCTAACAGGAAACATCCTGTGACGCCAAGTGCCCATTGGCACAAATTTAGGCACTGCAGAACAGCAGAGCTCCGCGTTACAAAGAGCTGAACAGACCAAAAAGAAAATACAAAGTACAAGCCTAGGATACAGCCTAAGACTTTGTTAAAATTATTTTGCTATGGTTTAGTGTAATATCTCATCCCTCTCCATTACCTTCATAAGTCCCTCCGAAAATGAGAGTGGCACTGCTGGCGTCAGGTGTGCTGGTGGGGCTGTCACTGCGACAGGTGTGGCCGATGCAACAGCATGGTGAGTAGACAACATTTGCACCTGTGGGTAGGGCCTTACCACAACGGGCTCCTGCTTCTCCTCCCGGGCCTGGAGGGAGCTGCTGGAACCCATGTGCTCCCTGGCACTGACTTCAGACTCTCGACCAGATTCATCATTGACTAGCAAAGACATGAAGGATGAGGAAATACATGACGGTTTCCAACAAACTTAATATAGTGCACAGACAGAATAGTACTGACAGGATTTATTCTGGATATTACAGCTTTCCCACCTATGAACAAAGGGCCTGGTAACCATTTAAATAAGGTAAGCTCAAAGAGTTTAAGGTGGATTACAGGATATGGGACAATTTCATTTAAAAAAAATTCATTTAAAAAAATTCTTGAAGTTATATAAACCTAACATTAAAATGTTACATTTAGTATAGTTCCTAACTCTAAGAACATGTAATTTTTCAGGAGTGAGAGACAGGGATAAGAGAAACTTTTTATTGTATACTTTTTGTTTAAATAGTGCTGGGGATGGAATCCCAGGCACTGAGTTACAACCTACCCTACATACGCTAGTCTAATCTAGTTTGTTTTTTTAAAATTTTGGACTACCAGAATGTATAACCTACTGAAAAACTAAGACAAGTGAAGGACAAATACTAATGCACTAAAGAGTTTGTGAAAATATTAACTCACACTCATTTATCGTTTTTCCAAAATAATTTAGTATTCTTATTCTTTCTGAGTATAAACATTTAGTATTCAGACAATTTAATTTATAAGACTAAAAATAATATAATTTGTAAAACTATAAAGAAATTAAAGGTGTCCAAAGATCTACCTCATAAGGCACCAGCAATCAATATTTCTTCTTTTTGTGTGTGTGTGTTTTTTGAGACAAGGTATCACTATGCAGTTCAGGCTGGCCTCAAACTTACAACAATCCTCCTGCCTCAGCCTCCTAAGTGCAGGTGTAAGCTACCACACCTAGCTTAACAGTATTTCAAAACCTTCAGATATTTCTCACTTGTTTTTAATTTGGGGTGAGTTTTTATTTAACCATTTCTCACTGGAGTATATGTTAACTTTCGTAAAGTTAGGTGCACAGAAAAAAAATTTTTGAGACAGGGACTCACTCTGCATTTCAGGCTGGCCTTGAGCTTGTGGCAATCCTCCTGCCTTCGCCTCCCAAATGCTGGGATTACAGGCATGGGCCACCACATTCAGCCCACAAATATTAACTGTGCAGCTCAATGGACTCTTACAACAGGGTCACCAGGATCTAGCTAAAGAAACCAAACACCCTCTGTTCAGCACTCCTCCATGTCTCCTATGGAAACCAACTGCCATAACTTGTCACACTCAGTTAGGGCTGTCTATTCAAACTGTACCTAATCAGATGCCCAGCATAAACACCCAGCTGTCTTGTGTCTCTCACTTACAGATAGATATGACTGATCCATATTACTGCACACAGCAGACTCTGCATTCTCAACACTCTAAAAACATTCCATTTTGTGAACAGACCACAAGTCATCCACTTTACTGTTAAGTTGTTTGGATATCTTCAGTGTTTTGTTATAATGAGTAACAATAATATTGGCAGTAATATTCTCATATTATGTTTTTTGGTGAACCCACAGATCATTTCTTGTCTTTTTTGTTTTTTTTTTATCAGTACTGGGGATCGAACTCATGACGGCATGCTTGCAAGGCAGGTGCTTATGTCACTGAGCTAAACCCCCAGGTCCCACACAGATCATTTCTAGTTCACATATACTTAGGAGTGAAATTACCAAATAATACAGGCTATGTGTATACAGCATCATTTTTAAAAGGCAATGTGGGATTGTACTGCACACATATACATGTTTTTTTAGCCACTGTTACTGATGGTTAATTTATTTTCAAATTTTTACTATTAACAACCTTTTTCAAAACTTCTAAAGTAGAAGTGTTAGGTAAAAAGATTGACATATATCTATTTTGTCATATATTGACTTTTCTCCCAGATCATTTGGAGTTTTAAAATTCTGATTTATGAAACCAGCTGACTGAATTATAATTTATATACAATAAAATGGCTATTCTATGAGTAGGGAATTCAATGATTGTTTTTTGAAGAAATAACCTCAGCAACACCTACAAAAGAACGATTTAATCAGTTGTTTAGCATGTTAAAAACTTTCTAAAAAACTGCCAAAGTAGGTTCCAAAGCAGCTGTACCATTTTATGTTCTGCTGAACAGAATAAGGGAGTTGTAGTTGCTCCTCCTTTTCACAGTACATATCTTGTTTTAGTGGTGCAGATACACAGCCATACTGGTATGAGTGCAATAGCAGCTCAATGTGACTTTAATTACTATTTCTTTTCTTCTTCCTTTTTTTGAGGGGCTTTCTGAGACAGGGTCTCACTATATAATTCAGACTGGCCTTGAACTCACTAGGTAACCCAAGCTGGCCTTGAACTCACAGTACATCTCCTGCCTCAGCCTCCCAAGTGCTCACATGCACCACCATGCCCAGGTTTAATTACTATTGCTACAATGTTTAACATCTTTTTGTTACCACAGGCCATTCACATATATCTTATTTTGTGACGAGTATGTCTGTCTTAACCATTTTAATCAATAGATTTTACTGAGATATAATTTACATATAAAGTTCTCTAATTCTCTGCAAACTTAAATCAAATTTCACAAAAGGATAGAGTAGTATGGCCACAATACAATGATACACAACACTTTTCATTGCTTCAACAAGTTTATTCTTGGCCCTGTGCTGTCAATTCCCTCCATTCTATGGCTATTGCTTCCATTTGCTTCCTGCCATCACAGCTTTTGCATCACCAGTACTGCACAGTTTGCACTCCTGTGCATCTCCCTCCCTTCCTTCCTTCCTTCCTTCCTTCCTTCCTTCCTTCCTTCCTTTAGTAGAATGCTTCCTGCTACAACATGAAGGTTCATCAGTGCTGTGATGTCTTCTGGTAGGTTGCCTGGTCCTTTTTATTGCTGAGTAGTATTCTGTATTGTAGATATAGCACAATTTACTTACTAATTTTGAGGCTTCCCCTTTTTGGCAGTCATAAAATTTCTAAAAATATTGAAGTGAAATTAAGCCAGGCATGGTGGCACATGCTAGTAATCCTAGCACTTGGGAGGTTGAGGCAGGAGGAGCACTGTAAGTTTGAGGCCAGCCTGACTACACAGCAAGACCATATCTAAAAAAAAAGAATATTTAAGTGTAAAACTTTATATAAATATATTTTTATTTAATAAATGCGATTGCTCACTGCATATGTTAAGTGTATGTTTAATTTTATATGAGATTGTGCCAAGTTGTTTCCCAAAGTGACTAGATCTTTGTGCATTCCCACGCATAATGGTATATTGAATTATGTCCTTCACATCTAGACCAGTGCTTGGTGCTGTCAGCTTTTCTAACACAGGCACTCTAGTGGATGCACAGTGATTTCTCATTGTGATTTGTGCTCTGAGCACAAATGGTGAGCCATTTCCCATGTGCTTCTTTGGCACTTATATGTTCTTCCTGATATACTCAAATATCGTGTTCTAATGTTTGTCAAATATTTTTTACTACTGAGTTATGAATTGTTTATATATTCAGAATGTGTCCTTTACCAGATTAAACATTGAAAACATCCTCTCTTGATGCTACAGCACACCCTCTGATTATCTTAGTAGTGTCTTTTGAAGAGCATTCATTTTTAATTTGCATCAACTGCTTCTATGATTAGTTTGTGGATGTGACCTATGAGATTTTTGTTTATTCCAAGGTTATAAACATTTTTTTCTGTTATTGTTTTTAGACATTCTGAATTTTACATTTAGGTCTGTGATATACTTTGAGTTCATGTGAAGATAAGAGTCAAAGTTCATTTTTCCCATATGGGTATCCTGGTATCCCAATACTATTTTGTTGTACAGTTTATTATTTCCCTATTGAACTATGCATTTTTGTCGTACAGTTTATTGTTTCCCTATTGAATTATGCATTTTTGTCAAAAGTCAACTGATCATACATGTTTGTGTCTATTTCTGCATCTTTCACTTTGACTGATACACATTTTTATCTTTATGTTAATTCCATACCATCTCAATCAGTGGAATTTTGTAACAAGTTTTAAAGTAAGATAGTAGTGCTCTCCAATTTTCTTCTGGCCAAAACTGTTTTAGCTATTTTAAGTTCTTTAGATTTCCAAATAAATTTTAGAGTCAGACTGTCAAGTTTAAAAAAAAAAAAGCATGGTGGAATTTCAACTAGGATTTTTTTTTTTTATTCCATAGATCACTTTGGGGAGAACTGATAACCTAAAAATACTGAACTTCCAAATTCATGAACATGACAAACCTTCTCTTAGCAGTCATACAATCTTTTAACTCTATGTCCTATATATACATATTTTGTTATATTTATCGCCGCGGGATTGTTTGTATTGTATTCATGTTCTGTATCTCAGACATAGGTTCTCACTATATGGTCCAAGCGACTCAAACTCACTACGTAGCCAAGGCTGCCCTTATATTCTAGATCCTTCTACTCTAGCCTGCCAAATGCTAGGATTTCAGACATGTGCCACCATACGCAGCTGCAGTATTGTTTTGTATGCTGCTGTAAATGACACTATAAGAATTTCATTTCCCACTACCAGTATTTAGACATGTACAGTACTACATACTTGTACAGAGATCTTATATTCTACAACTTTACTCATCTTTTTGTTTTTTTTGATACAGGGCCTTGCTATGTAGTTGAGGCTGGCCTTGAACTTACCATGTAGCTCAGACTGGCTTTGAATTCACGGTAATCCTCCTGCCTTGGCCTTCTGAGTGCTGGGATTGCAGGCATGTGCCACTACAACTGTCTCAACTTTACTAACTTTACACACCAATTCTTGTGTTGTTTTTTTTTTTTTTAAAGATTTTCTACAGCTGGACAGTGGCATATGCATGTAATTCCAGAACTATAGGAGGCTGAAGCAGGATGACTACAAATTTGAGTCACACTTGGGCAACTTAGTAAGACTCTATCTCAAAATAAAAGGGGGATTATGCAGATCGCTCAGTGCAGAGACTCTGAGTTCAGTTTCCAGCACTGGAAATAAGTATGGAAATAAAAGATTCTTTAGAACCTGGTATAGTGGCAAAGCCCTACACTCCCAGTACTCTGAAGACTAGGGCAAGAGGATCACAAATTTAAGCTCACAAGTTCAAGCTCAGTCTGGGAAACTTACCATGCATGCACATACACATACACACATGTACGTATATTCACACAAAAACCTGAAGATGCAGCTCACTGTAAAGGCCCTGGGTTTCACATATATAAGTAAAATTTAAAAACACAAAGAAGATTCTTTAGGATTTCTACATACATGATTATGTTGTTTATGACTAAGGACAGTTTTGCTTCCGTCTTTACGCTCTGTTTTGATTAACTTTCCTTCTTGTCCAGATAAATTTTCTCTAATAAAGTGTTGAAAGAAAACACAATTTGTTCAGGAAGACTGATTTTTAACAACTTCACATTAATCATTTCCAGTTAGGCTCTTTGGAAATTCATCTATCATTTTCTTTCAAGACATTTGGGTTCATTTCAGTTCATTTTTACCCGAAAAGAAACATCAAGTATTAGTTCTCTATACTTAAGGTTTTTTTTTTTTTTTTTTTTGGTACTGGGAATCGAACTCATGACCTTGCCTCTGACAGGCAGGTGCTGTGCCACTGGGCTAAATCCCAGGCCCTCCACACTTAACTTTGAACTTATGCATGAAACTCTAACACGCTTAAGATCCCCAATCATTTCTTATGATATGCAAAATAGGAAACATAGAGAAATATTTACTTAAAAAAACTTCTATTTTCTTAAGGGCTACTGAAAGAATAAATACTTATGTCCTCTTCAGAAGTAAATTATAGGGCTGAGGATATGACTCAGTGGTGCAGCACCTGTTTGGCAAGCGAAAGGTCCTGAGTTCAATTCACAGTACCACAAAACAAAACAAAATCTTGAAAACCATCAAAACAGAAGTAAATTATAACACTTTGGCTCTAAGTCTATGATTTTTTTTCAACAAAATTTGAGGATAACTATTGCTAAGAAACACCTTTTTAAACATAGAACTTAATTTTTTACAAAGTTTTTTAAAAATGATCTCCTTAATATGTTCTTTCATATTATCCTGTTGTGAGTTTATACCAAAGGCAAAATACTGTCAAAAATATCTGTTAAGAAATCAAGAACCAGCCAGATATGCTGGTGGATGCCTGTTATCCCAGCACTCAGGAAGCTGAGTCAGGAGGATTGCTGTGAGTTTGAGGCCAGCTTGAGCTACATAGTGAATTCAAGGCCAGCCTCTAATACATACAGAGACCCAGTCTCAAACTCCCCCCCCCCACCATGAACAAAAACCACACACATAAATGGAATGAAAACCTTCAGGTAGCTGTCCAAGAATGTAAGAAATTGCTGAGTATACCATGGCCCTCCTTAACAGCAGGCACAGCATATACAAAGGTGCATGAAAAAAACAGTCCTGGCTCTCCTGTAGCATTAGAGCTCATAACTTGAGTTATTGTGAAAGGTGGAGCCAGCAAAGACTTCAAGAGAAAATGATATCCAAGATGAAATCTCAAGGAAGAACAAGAATCAGCCAGATAAAAACTGCAGTGAAGGAAAAAAAAAAAAAAAACCAGAATAGAAAAATTTGCTTCATTCTTCAACAGCATCTTTTTACTTAATGTATAGAAAAAATTAATTCAAGGAGCTCTTCAACTTCTGTACTGTTAACTGGGCTGGATAACTGTTACCTGATGCCAGCAGCACCCTCTAGTTGTGACACCAAAAATATCTCCATATACTATATTCTTCAAGAGGGGAAATCACTCCCTACAGAGAATCACTGATCTATAGCACTTAAAAGGGTTAACATCACTAAAAAACCAAGATGCATAGAAGTACTACTTAAAAACCTTCCTGGGATGTAAAGGCTTTTATATGCACGTGTTATTTCAAAACCTCTTTTCTTAGACAGTAAACTCCTAAGAGGCAAGACTTTACGAGTTTATCCCTTTGGGCTCCCTCATGGCACTATTACTATACCTGTGGGAGTTAAATAAGTACATATTAGTGCATTTAAAAACCAGTTCTTACAGGCATGCTTTACTAGAGTAAATGTAAAAAAAAAGTCATTACAACAAGAGAAAAATACCTTATTTAAATTCGTAAAGAAATACAACCTTTCTTCAAAGTCAATAAACTAGTATTTACTAAAATCCCGGCAAGGAAAAAAAAAATCCTAGCAGGAATTTGCTACTTTTAAAGTTATAAAACTGGCAACACTCTTAAATAGGAGAGTATTGTGGGGTACACAACTCACCCGTAGCAGCTGGGTTTATCAATCCTGCAGAACCACTGTTTGCAATCTGTGAAGGTGGCTGGCTCAGCCCAGTGGAAGGGGTTCCTAAGCGAGGAAACTGTTGAGAGCTCATTTCCACCTGCAATACACAATCACATAGTTATTACTAGCTCTTATTGAGCAATCAAGGCATCTTTACCACCGCTATCTTCCCATAAAAGAGCAAACACAGCATTATTTACTTAAAACATTAGCTTATGATCAATATAAATGAAGACATCT
The DNA here is from genome assembly GCA_004027455.1 of Hydrochoerus hydrochaeris. NCBI lineage: Eukaryota > Metazoa > Chordata > Mammalia > Rodentia > Hydrochaeridae > Hydrochoerus > Hydrochoerus hydrochaeris. The sequence continues at coordinate 40,367 of PVLA01002086.1, forward strand.
AAATTATGAAGGCCATGTGACAGGTATCACAATATGCATCTGTGTAAAGTTTTCTAAAAAACAGCATGTCTCTTTGAAAGACTCAAGCCTTACACCAAGGTAAACAGAACTGTAATTAGTATGTCATAAGAAGATTCAGAGGAGAAATACCAGCCCCAAGCAAACATTAGAAACACTATATTAAGATCTGAAGCGAAAGGAATTCTCGTATGCTTTTTCGCAAAGGCCTCCATTTAAGGATTTCCTTTTTGTTCTTTTACACTACCACCCCCATCCTGCCCTTCGCCAAAAACAAGACTACAGACCTCTACCTTCTTTAAACATCACCCACTTTATCTCAGGAGCCACGCTCTACTGATCTCCCCCGCTTGGCCTGTAACCTACCCCGATTCCCTGGTAAGAACGGAGGACACGGATTCCCAGACACTTGGGTGTCCGACTCCGCGTCCTAGGTAGGGGCAGGCGTCCTGGAGAGACCCTCGACAAGGTAAATAAACAGTATGCCTCTTTACCCGTGGCCGCCGCCCGCCGCCCGCACCTCCCGCTTCTAAGGCGCTGGCCTGGGGGTGCCGCGGAGAGCCCATCCCGGTGACAATGCTAGACTCAGAGCTCATGCCGGAGCTCAAGCCGGAGTGTCCAGGGCCCGCCGCTGTCAGCCCCGCCAGCCCAACTCACCCCGCCGCCCGGCCGCAGCTCAGCTCCCGGTCCTCTTCCCCCGAACCAGCCCCTTCCTCCCCCGCCCGCCCATTGGCTCCACGCCCGGAGCGTCACTGGAGGACCCGCACCAATCTTAAGCGGCCTGCGCGCTCAGGGCCCGCCCCACCCTCCCGCCGACAGCCGGCCAATTAGGCGCGAGTCTCGCCGGGGCGGCCCAAACCCCTCGAGAACGGGCCAATGGCTGAAGGAGGCAAGCACTCCAAGCTAGAGGGGCGGGGAGCGGGGAAGCCCCGCCTCGGCCGGGGTCTGAAAGCGGCGGGCGCAGGGCCCGGATGTGGAGAGTCACTTTAAACTGCTCCAAGAGCCAAACTCCCTGGGCCGGCCGCCCGCCCGCCTGCGCGCGCGCGCGTCCAGGGCCCCTTAGCTTCCCCACGGAGGTCCACGTCCGCCACGCCCCCACGCCCGGGCCTGCCCACCCCTCCTGGTGCCTCTCCCTTCCTCGCCACAGAGACACCCTGCCTCTGCCGCTGGCTCAGCCGCGTTGTCCAGCTTGCGAAAGAGCCGCGGCACAAGGTACAGGAGCCGAGGCACCGCTGCTCTTCCCCGGGGACGCCCGGCGGGACGGACACTGCAGTCGGGGTCGGCCGCCCCGCCCCCTCGTTGCCTCCCCTGCCCTCCCAGGCGCCCATCCCGCCATTGCCTGGGTGCTCCGCCGAGTGGCCGCCGCGCCGCCTCGAACGCCCTCGCGTGCGTCCCCCGCCGGTGGGGCCGACGTCCTCGGGCTCCGGACCCGCGCCGCCCGGGAGCTAGCACTCTGCCCCCCACCCCTCACTTCAGTGCTGCTGCTTCCGCCGCCGTAAACGAGCCTCTCGCCGATTGGTGGGGTTTGGCCCTGCCCACCTTCCAGAAAGCCACTCTGCTCTTAGCCTGAGCCGAGGAACGGACGGCCCTGCCCCTTGGTGCCGCGGAGCCCTCTGGGAAATGTAGTTCCTTGGCTCCGGGAGGCGGGCTGCTGGGGAGGTGGTGAGCGCCGGGGCGGGGTTTCAGGCTATCTGGCCGCAGCAACACACCCCTTTGCTGTGTGGAGTGGGCTCGGCTTTTCCTCTTTACTGAGAGGGAAGATAGTGGATTCGCCCCAGCCTGACGACACTGGGTTTGATTTTTCCGAGGTCAAGTGGTGCGGCGCAGGAAGGTTCGTGGAGGCTCGGCGAGGCCGAAGGCGTCCCGTGCGCCGCATTCGCGCGCCGCGAGTGGCCCTGGGTGTCATCGTCGCAGACCGCGGCCATCGGGGCCTTCGCACGGCGGGAGGATCGCGCCGCGCTGGGGCAGCCGTGGAGGGTCCGCGCCGGTTCCAGCCGGCCGGCGCGCGAGAGCTCGCACCCAGCTCGGGGCCACGCGGCTCCCCTGCCGGGTCTCCCGTCCCCGAAAAGCGCGGGCGGCGCCAGTTTTGGAGTGCGGAGGTGATGTGCCTGCAGAAGCCGCAGAGCTGCCGAGGCCGACTTCGGCTCTGATGAGAGTGCGACTGCCCTTCCTGGTGCTATTTTAGACCAGGGATTAGTTAAAAAATAAACGGAGCTCACATCCCTTCTGTCACACAGGTGTGTAAGGCTGCTACTTGATAAGAGAGCAGGCCATGGCTACAAAGATAAATCGCTAATACCTCTCCTCCCTCAAGCTGCTTCCCCCCACTCCGTTTCACATCTTCATTCTTAAATGTCTGCAAGTAACTGACATAATATACTTTAGCCTGCACTTTATGTCTTTTTGAGACAGCGTCTTGCTATATAGTTCAGACTGGCCTTGAACTCGCTTTGTAGCCCATGCTGACCTCGAACTCACAGCAATCCTCCTGCCTCAGCTCCCAAGTGGTGGGATTACAAGCATGCGCCATTAGGCCAGGCTCTAGCCCGCTCTTTAGGTAATTTACTCCTTATTGGATGCTACTCTCATCACCCTTAACAAACTGCTCCCCCACAGTCTCCAGTACCTACTCAATTTCAACTCCAATGGGCCTGTTTATATCTGTTCTTTCACGGAGCAGTAAGTAGTTCCTTAAAACATTGTCCCCTCCTTCTCTGGGATTAAATATAATCTCTTAAAGTTTTTAATGATCTTTTAGTGCTATATTATCTTCCAAAATGGCTTCATGTACTCCCAGTTTCAGTTATTCTTGAAGATTTTTACAGGATGAGCTCTTGAGTTTTACACCCCTAGTTCCACCTTGCTGTATCATCCTCATAAATGTCTAACAGTCTCATGAATTTAACATATTGAACATCTATACTGATTTGCCTCATCTATATATTCCTGATTCCTGGATTCCTTTAGGGGCATTGCCTTCCTTTCTGCTTTCAAGTTTATACTTGTTTCACATGCACTTCCTATTGCCAAAATTACTGCTGATTTTGCTGAGTTCACTAAAGAGAAAGATTTGTGCTGGTACTGTTCGGACAATTGAATGCAAATATCTTGTGCTGGAGGTGAATGATTTGGGGATGACAATGCGCCCTGATTGACATGTTTTGAAAATTTTTTCCTTTTTTTCTCCTTGAAATAAAATGGGATTTGGAGAAAACAAAATTACCATATTGCCTGATAAGTATCTGTATCTCTTTTCCAATCATTTCCAGTCTTCTTTCAAACCTTCATTGGTTAATTTGTTTTATTTTTTTGAAATGGAGTCTCACTCTTTTGCCTAGTCTAGTCTCAAATTTGTGGCTCAATGATTTTCTTAGTTTGGCCTCCCAAAAAGCTGGGGCTATAGGCATATACCACCGTGCTCAGCTCAAGGTTTCCTTATTTTTATAGAATGTCAAACTTTTTTCTATCCCTCGTCTGTCCTCCACAAATTATTTTATAATTCACTCATCTGAGTCTTTTTCATTCATGGTGTTTCAGTAACTTCAGAATACATTCCAGGGCCAGGGATTTAGCTCAATGGCATATGTGCCTGCCTGGCAAGTGTGAGGGCGTGAGTTCGATCCCAGGTACAAAAAACAAAAAACCCCACAAAACACATAACAAACAAAACTGAATATATTCCAAACCCCTAAGCCTAGTTTTCAAAGGCTTAATGATTTAGTCCCTTATCCTTTTCCAAACATTGGAGTTTTTAATCCCTTTTCTGCACAGTTTAGCTTCCAGTCTTTTACTCTAGCCTGAAGTTCTTCCTATGATTGGCCTCAACCTCAGTAATCATCTAGTGAGGCCTTAAATAGAAAGAAATGAGTTACTTCAAAGCTTCATCAAATTCCTCTCCTCCTGCCACCCTTTAGATACTTCCATGGATCTTCCTCAGAACCTCTATTGCAGCAGTGATCTGAGTGTACCTGTATTCCTCCTGGAGCATGCAATGAGAAATTACTCATCTTTTTATCTCCCACCCACAAGGCTGTATATCCAGGCAATAAATGTTTGCTGAATATCATTACATGAACATGAATGAAATCTGAGTTCATTGAATTTCTAGGGCTAATCTGTGCTGCTTTATTCATTCATGACTATAGTGAACACTTCAAGGAAAACAGATGCTTCATCCACTATTGTACTGTTAGTGTCTAGACTTCCTAACCTTTGATGGTGGTGTGCTGGGGACAGACCTGGTGCTCCAGCCAGCTGAACTTTCCACACATGTGGAAGCCCTTTGCCAGTTTCAAGGTTTATTGAATTGTTGGGTTTTTGAAAATGATTGTCTACTCAACATAGTTTGAATGGATTAAGCAAGATACAGTCATCCTATCTGTTGGTTGGTTTTCTAGAGAAAAACAAGTAATACTGCCCTCTGTCAACAAAGAGGATAGGTTCTTCGTGGAGTGTTTTATGCTCAGTTAAATGTCAGCTAATGATCTGTGAGTGTTGATGAAAGTTCAAGTGGGCTTTTAATCACTGGACCTAGGTGGTCTCATCTGTCACGACCTGTGTGATCTAATGATGCTGATCCTTTGTGTTTCTTCTCCATCCAGATACTCCGCTTGGCCCAACTTCACAGCCAGGAAACATTTATTCCCTTCCAGTTCATTCACTGGTAGCATGAGCTTGTCATTATTTATATCAGTCTTAGTTTACAGTTAAATGAACCATACCTACAGAAGATGTGATACTTTTTTTTTTTTTGGTACTGGAGATTGAACTCACAACCTTGTGCTGGGCAGGCAGCTGGCAGCAATATCCCCACTGAACTAAATCCCCAGCCCAAAATGTGACATGTTTGAATTTTCCCATACCCATTGTTTTTATAATTTTTATATGTTCAGTACCCAGGCCAAACTTAGCATCTGTCTGTTGCCAGCGCCATATTCTGGCTTTTTTTCCCCCACAGTACTGGGGATTGAGCCCAGGGTCTTCACACTAAGCTACATCCTCAGTCCTCAGTATCACTCTGTACCATCGTCCCTTGGGGGCAGGACCTATGATTTTATCCATAGCATATGGTAAAGCTACTGTGATACGCTTCTTTGAATGTGTTGTTAACATACTTGTTTTGCTACCTGACTCACAGTAGAGCAGTGATAGTGAAACTTTTAGAGCTTTCAACAATAACAAACAGGCAGCTGCAGCACATGTTAACCACCACTGCTCTAGAGAATCTTCTTGCTTGCCTGATGAAGCAACCTTGTGGCCCATGTAGCAAGAACCTGCAGATAGCCTGTAGGAATTGCAGCAAAATCTTGGAATCAAGGGCAATCTCTAAACAAAGAAGCTGAGACCCTACCTAGGTGTGGTGACATGCCTTAATCCTACCACTTGGAGGCTGAGGCAAGAGGATCACTACCAGTTTGAGACCAGCCCTACAAAGTGATACTCTATCAAAGAAAAAAAAAAGAGGGGAAAAAAAAGAAGAAGCTAGAGTCCTCTGTTCTATACACTAAAGAAATAAGTTCTGCTAGTGACCTGCTGCTTTTTCTTTAGTTGAGCCTCCAGTTGAAAACATAGCCAGTGGGTACCTTAATTACAGATTCACAAAATACTGAGCAGTAGAGCTAGCATAGACATACTTGGGCCCTGGTGCATCATAATAAGTGTGTTGTCCTATGATGCAAAATTTGAGGTAATTTGATGTACACCAATATATCTCTAACACAGCAAAAGTGGGATAAGATCTGATTCCAGGAGAATGGTTCTGTGGAGGTTAAAACCCAAAAGGCCCCAGCCAGGTCCAGGCCCTGGGTAAGGTTTTGGTTTACTAAGTGGTGTTTGTCCTTCTCCCCACCACTGTGTGTGACTTGACCTCTGTGTCTGTTTTTATATACTGCGTGTTGTCCTAGGTATTCCATGCCCTTTTTGTCTTATGGTTTCAGCCAATTCTTGGCTCACTTTTCCTGTAAAGTTCATGGAGTTTGGGCTTTTCAACTTCTGTTCCTTCTGTTGTGTTTATATCATTTTCAAATTTTGGAGAAAATTAAGTTATGTACATTCTTCCTAGTTTGTAGAACTTTCTTTCTAGACAGCGACATTCCTCTGTATCATCTCTGAAAGCCAGAAAAGGTTTTCTGAACTGAGCCTTCCTGGATAATCTGGGTCCTCTATTTTAGTAAGGCCATACTCTTCATCAATTTGCAGATTCTCTCTTGCCATGGAAGGTAATATATTCACAGCTTCCATCAGGGATTCAGATGTGGGCATTTTGAGGAGGGGATCACTATTCTATCTACCACACTATAAGTCTGATGTATCTCTGGGAGTCAGGAGACCTGATTTCTCTTCCATCTCCACTGCCAGTTAGCTGTCTGACACTGGGTCAGATACTCTTATCTTTGAGTAACTATGTCACATGGGGAGTGAAATGTGTAGAGGCATCAGTGTGGGTTGAACATAATAGTGAAAAGGGATGAACATAGAGAAGTACAGCAAGAGCACTGGAGCTGGAGGATTTCTACAAAGGCTGGAAGCTGGCCTACCAGCGTTCTCCATGCTAAGTGCTGTCACTGTGAGGGCAGCACGACCAGGTCTCACGTCCACCTTCTGGGCTCTGGGGCCCCCTGAAGACTCTAGGTAACTTTTGAGCCACCCAGTCTGGCTCTTTTTACCTCTTGTGGTGTTTTGGACTCAAACATTCAGAATGGTTCGAACATGATTGTTTCCTGGACACAGAGCTGATGGATGACCCCCCCCACCAAGCATAGGGACTTGTTCCTGGTGTGCTTTCCTACCTTCTGCAAGGTTTTGTCTGGCAAACCCCATGCAGTTCCCCCAGCTGTGTCTAAGGATCAGGAGGAACACAATAAAAAGGAATAGACATACTAGCCACCGATCTAAAATAGGAAAAGCACAGGTAGAACTGATCAAGTCCAGGTCATTCTTCCCTGCTTTGACCCACATAACTCCATGTCATTTGACTTCTCAAGAAAGGTTGGGTGTAGACTGCTCTAGAAATAGCAGCGCTATTTTTAAGCATTTGTATATGCCATATTATTTCCTTAATTTACCTTGAAATTTTTATCTAGCCTAGTAGCAATGTTTTTGTTGATACAATGCTATTAATTCAAGTATTGGAGAGTTGGATTTGTTTTTCCTTCTTAGGTTAGTCTCCAGTCTCTCTGCTGCTCACACAACCATGCCTGATGCTCTTCTACTTCCTATTCTACTTCCTCTTTATCCCCCAGCTCACAACTTCCCAGCCTCCTCTGCTGTATGCACCAAAAATAAAAAAATAAAAGCAAAACAGAGACCTAGCAGAGTAGTTCTCTGGGGTGGGATGGCATCAGAACATGACTATACAAAGACTTATGTCTCTGATTAATGAAAAATAGATGAAAATGGCTTCATAGTGACCCTGGCAAGCCTGGAATTGCTGCCCAGAGGTAATGCTCTGAAATACTGTGGGGGCCTGGGGGGACAGCAGAGAGGTGGAAAAGCTTCCTTTATTTTCATATCTTATCAATTCTGTACAGTCAAAATACATTGCCACTTCTAATTCCAGTGTTTCTGTATGGCCCCAAGTTAAGATGAGAGCACTAGACTTGACCTTGTGTTTCACCATTATAATTGCTTGACCACTTAATCTTGAATAGTTGAGAAGAGCCTGGAAAATTAACTCATGGAAGGAACTGCCTCCTTTGTTCTGTTACATAACTATAGATTTTATTTTGGAACCAGGAAGCAAAACCAACTGCACATGTGTGCTAGAACTGTAGAGAATCAGAGAACGAGGACAGCAACAAAATACTTGAACAAGAGAGTGAATTCAGCAATCTGAGAGGATACAAGGTCAACATATAAAAATTAGTTGTATATCTATTTTCTAGCAAAGAATTTTTAGAAAATGAAACTAAAATATTACCATTTAGAAGGCTCGAGGTTGTAAATTCAATCCCTGGTTCAAAAAAACCACCTAAAAACAAAAACAAAATATTACCATTTAGAATAGCAACAAAATTAAAATACTTAAAAATAAACAACTAACTATGTGATTTCTGTATAATGAAAACTTCAAAAGGTTACTGAGAGAAATTAAAGAGCTATGCAAATGGAAATTTATATCATGAGTTTGGATTGGTAGATGAAATGTTAAGGCAACAATTTTCCCCAGTTTGATCAATGGATTCAACACAACCCCAGTCAATATCCCAGGAGACTCATTTGACAGAAATTGATGAGCCAGCTTTAAGATGCATATATAGATGCACCAAGCATGGTGGCACATACCTGCATTTCCAACACTTGGGAGGCTGAGGCAGGATGATTGCTGCAAATTCAAGGGCAGCCTGGGCTACGGAGTGAGTTTCAGACCAGACTGAACTACATAATGAGACTGTATGTCAAAAAAAAAAAAAAAAAAAAAAAAAAAAAGCAGTGGAAGGAGACCCTGCAACCAGCCTGGGAAGAATCTGAGAATCAGCAACTGGCCCCACCAGAGGAATCCAGGTGATTGGCCCCTCCCCCTACATCAGTGGGACCAGGCAACCAGGAGAATTCAGCCACACTGCAGGACCCCACCTAGGGATATGCAATGGACAGGTGGGTCTAGCAAGATGGAAGAGTCTGAAATATGAGCCAAGAGGTGGTAAAGTAGGTGAATCAGTGTTGTGTTTAAGGACAAAAACACATGAAATAGAAGCAGGTGGATAGGGCTGTCCCTCTTTTTAAAAATTTTTAAAATTTAACATTATTTTGTCTTGTTTTATGGTTTTTACCTTACTTTCTTTTCCTTTTCCTCTTTCCTTTTTTTCTCAATTTTTTTCTTTCCCTTCTTTTGTTTGTTTCTTTTTCTTTTCTCTTTCTTTTTGTTTCTCTTTTCTAAATGACTGGGGAGAACTCCAGCCACAGAAAACTAATCCCATCCTCCAAACCCAGGTACCAGTATCCCTCAAATACTCCTTTATTCTTTTCCACCTTCTTCTCTAGCTCCCCAGACCTTTCACAATCATCCTTTGTCCTCCAGTCTTGCTTCTACTTCCTTTCCAGTTATCTTTGTTTTATACACTATCTTCCTTGAATTTCCCCACTACACAGTAAAGCCACTCTTTCAAGGGGAAATACTTTGCATACAAACTCCTAATTTATAAATTGTTCTGCTATATAACTATAGACTTTGCTCCTATAATTATTGACTTTGATCTAAAGTACAAAATCAATAGTTACCGTAGTTTTTCAGTATTTAAATTGTGCTCCATGCTATTTTTACTGCTAACTGTACTATTCTAGCTAGGGTGTCATATGTATTATAGTCAGTTGTTCTCCTTTCTGTAACAATACTAGGAAGCTCTGGGGTAATAACCTCACCACAGCCAAATAGATACCAACATCTCACTCTTAATTATTTGGGAAGGAAGGATCTTGGGATAGACATAAACCAAGAACTTCCTACACACAGAAGACATCCCTGAAGAGCAGACTTCTCCTAGAGAGGCCTTGATACTAATGATGTAGCTATCTACTACCAAAACTCAGAAGGATCATCACAGAAAACAAAATAAAAATTGTTTGAAATAAAAACAACAAAAAGAAGCAAAATGTAGTCTCAGACCTCCAGCCTACCCAGAACAAGTCCAGGAGACATACACACAGAAGAAATTAGAAGACTCACATCTGAAATTTCTGAAATGATAACAACTGAAGTAAAGAAATATCCATGAGGCTATAGAGGAAATCAGATCACAAATAATCTTTCAGGAAAAAAAATGACAATTATAACGAAGGAAGTGCTCAGCATATCTAGAGAAGGCACAAATAAAGGAGTATAAGAAAATGATGGAAATCTGAATGAACAATATTGGAAAGAAATAGAATGCATGACACAGATTCAAAGAGATATCCAGGAAATTAAAAATTTCCCTGAAAGTGGGCAAAACCATTTGAACAAAACTGAGGATAGACTTTCAGACCTCAAATACAGGATCATGGCTAGTGATCACAAAAGGAAAGATCTCTTAAAAATAACAAGGGATGAGGGAATAACAATTCAATAACTGCAAATTGATGAAAAGGAAAACAATGTAAGACTGACAGGTGTCAGTGAAAAAGCGGGAGTTAACACAAATGACACAAAAAGACTATTTGCGGAAGTAATAGAAAATTCCCCAAGGATAGGAACAGAATCTGACATACAGATAAGTGAGATCAGTGAACTCTGAACATCCATGACCAAAATAAATCTACACCCAGACATAATAATCAAGATGCCAAAAATGCAGCACAAAAGCAGAATATGAAAAGCTGTTAGAGAAAAGAAACATCACCTATAAAAGAAAGCCCATTAAAATCAAACCAAAGCAAACAAAGAGTACTGGAAGATATTCTAGATAGAAGTAAAAATGACCTTAATTCCAGGAACATCAGAGAGAAAGAAGGGTAAGACATTAAACAGAGGAGAAAAGTAGGGAATCAACAGCAAGAAAATAACATGGCAAGGGTAAACTCATATCAGTTATAACCATCACTGTAAATGGCCTCAATTCACCAATCAAAAGAAATAGATTTGCAGAATGGACTAAGAAACAAGATCCAATAATATGCTATATACAAGAAACACATTTAACTCAAAAAGAAATTCATGGACTGAAAGTCAAAGGATGGAAAATAATAGTCCATGCAAGAGGAAGCCAGAAAAAAGGGAAACACTATGAACGTTAAACCAGGAATGAGCAAAAGAGATAAAGAAGGTCACTATAGACTTGTTAGAGGAAAAATTCAAGAGGAAGAGATTACAATCATAAATATATATGCACCAAATACAAATATGCACAATCATAAATATATATGCATCAACTATGGAAGCACACAATTAAATAAAATAAATATTGATAGACATGGGAAAATCAAATAATAAATAACACAGTTGTAACAGGGGACCTTAATACCCCATTGTCACAAAGAGACAGATGAACTAGACAACAAATCAGCAAAGAAATTATAGAACTGAACTAAACCTGTCAACAAGTGGACTTAATGATATTTATAGAGTGTTCCACCCAAAAACATCAGAATATACATTCTTCTCAACTGCACATGGACCATTCTCTAGAATTGATCACATACTGGCCCACAGAACATGCTTAAGTAAATGCAAAGGAATTGAAAGTATCCCATGCATATTATCTGACCATAGTACAATGAAATTAGAAATTAATGACAAAAGAAAAACAGGGAAATTAAATAACAACCTCCTAAACAACCAGTGGTCTCACAAATGGAAATTAAAGGAGAAATTAAATAATATCTACAATCAAATGAAAATGCAAATACAATATACTGAAACCTGTGGGATACAATGAAAGCAGTCCTAAGAGGGAACTTTATAACAGTGAATTCTCACATCAGAAAAACAGAACAAGCACAAATAACCTCATGCTGCACCTCAAGCTTCTAGAAAAAGAAGAGCAAATCAACCCCAAAGCCCATACAAGGGATGAAATTATAAAACTAAAGCAGAAATTAATGCAGCTGAGGCTAAGAAAACAGCACAAAGAATTAATGAACCTAAGAATCTGTTCTTTGAAAGAATAAATAAAATGGATAAACTCTTAACCAACCTTGTCAAAAAAAAAGGAAAGAAAGAAAAAACTCGAATTCATGCTTTGAGGAATGAAAAGGGTGAAATCACTACAGACCCTGTAGATATTCAGAAGATCATCAATAGCTCAAAAATTTTTACTCTTGTAAGATGGAAAACAGAAAAGGTGGACAGAGTCCTAGAAATAAATGAATTACCAAAGCTGAATCAAGAAGATATAAAAATTCTGAATAACCCAATATCAGTTAATGAAATTGAAGATGTAGTTAAAAACTTACCAACAGTTCTGGGTGTGGTGGCACATGTCTGTAATCCCAGCACTTGGGAGACTTATGTAGGATGATCACTGTAAATTTGAGACCAACCTGGACTACAATATGAGCTCAAGGCCAGCCTGAACTGCATAGTGAGAATCTGTCTCAAAAAGACCAAAAACAAAAAAACCAACAAAGAAAAGCCCAGTCCTGATGAATTTGCCAAAAAAAACTTGAGAAGATTTAATGTCAATACTTCTCAGACTCTTTAATGAAATTGACAGGAAAACAATTTTCTGTAACTCATTCCTAGAGGCAAGTATTACCCTGATACCAAAACTAGAGAAAGACCCAACCAAAAAAGAGAACTATAGGCCAGTCTCCCTAATGAACATAGATGCAAAAATCCTTAATAAAATACTAGCAAACAAATCATCAAGCAAATCATCAAGATCATACACTATGACCAAGTGGGATTCATCCTAGGAATGCAGAGATGGTTCAACATATGCAAATCAACAGTACACCATATCAACAGAGCCAAAGATAAAAATCACATGTTCATCTCAATTGATGCAGAAAAAGCTTTTGATAAGGTTCAACACTTATTCAAGGTAAAAACCCTACAGAAAATCAAAATCAATGGTCTTTACTTCAATCTGTTAACAACCATCTATGCCAAACCAACAGCCAACATCATATTAAATGAACAAAAATTGAAAGCTTTTATTCTAAAATCAGGAACAAGATGAGGGTGACCACTATCACCACTCCTATTCAATATAGTTCTGTAAACATTAGCCAGAGCAATTAGATAAGAGAGAGAAATTATCAGGAGCCAGGCCAAGAGTTCTGATTGTCTGTTTTAAGAGTACAGGGAGGGAAAAAAAAAAAACCAAAAAACAGAAACAAGTGTAGCATTGCATCAGTGGCTGCGAAGTCAGTGTCTCCAGATCAGTCCTCCCACTGCCAAAGAAGCCACTATTAGGTGTATACAGTGAGAGGTGCGGCTAGTAAAAGGTTATAGTTTGGCAGAAGACTCAGACTCAAGAGGATGTAGATGATCATTTGCTATGAAGGAAATAGCCCAAATGCCCATCAACCAAGGAATGGATAAACAATATGTGGTATTTTTATACAATGGAGTACCACTCAGTTACAAAGAAGGGTAAACTTGAAGCTTTTATAGGTAAATCAATGCAATTTAAGACCATATTAATAAGTGAAATAAATCAGACTCACACATGCAAGCATTGTATTGTCTCCCTAGTGTAATAAACTGAAAGCAAATAAGATCCATAATGTTCTATAGATATGGTAAAAGTAGAAGAAACTGTTTGAAAGGAAAGAACAAATGGGATGAGAAAAGGAGAAAAGAAGGAAGGAAAAAGAAAAAAATATAATAGTAAAGATAATTATACTACTAATTTCTATTAGTTCATTGAAAAGAACAGTTTGTGCCTATATTGTTTGATAAAATTTTTCATGCCTGTATCTTGTAACCCAAGCAACTACTTATTTTTTGGGTCTTTTTGAGACAGGATCTTGCTGTGCATTTCAGGCTGGTCTTCATGAGCAACTACTTCAAAGATAACAATACAGAGTATATTAACCATTGTTAATCTCCTATCATCTTACTTTGAAATTGTCTCATTATTTTTATTTTTTTTCTCTTTAAAAGAAAAAAATATATGGAGGTGGAAAACAAAAGAATTAAATATCTTGATGATGTGAAAAATCTGAAGACACCCCTGCCTGATTTTAAGAGTGACTGTAAAGGTACAGTCTTCAGATGGCATGGTATTATTGCAGTAAAGATAGACGGGTTAGGGCTGTAGCTCAGTGGTGGAATGCTTGTCTAGTTTGCATGGCATCCTAGATTTAATCCTTAGTACTACAAAAAACAAAACAAAAACAAAAAAATGTGTTGATCGTTGGAACAGAATAAACAGTTTAAAATCTACCCCACTTGTGGGGGTATAGCCATTTTTTAGGTAATGTTGCTGGAATAACTGAATACTCCTATGAAAAGAAAAACAAAAACTTTGATCCTCCAAGTATTTGCAAAATTTAATTCATGCTGAATTTAGGCGTAAACCCTTCAAACACAAAGGGTGATTGAAATAAAGAATAGTTAAGTTAAAAAATTTAGTACAGTAAAAGACACATTGCCCAGAAAATGTGATAATTAAGTTCAAAGTGAGAGAATATTTCTAAGCATTTTGAGGGGGAATTGTAGCATAGTGTCTTTTACTGCAATTTTTTAAACAGTCACTGTATTTTTGTATGTTCAAGGAAGGAAAGTTAACATTCTGATTTCTTATTTGCCATGTAAATATTAACAAAATAGCCTGCAACTATTATATTTAATGCTATATTATGTAGTAAAGGAAGGAGACTGTATTAGATTAACTAATGGGGAACTTGTGTCACCCAGCTGAACAGACGCAGTATGGCTCTGGGCACAGAAGACCCACCTGAGAATTAGTACCAACAGCACAGAAGGACAACTGGAGGGGAAGATGGTGTGCTGTTGATTGTCCTGGTGAAGCTAGTCACACTTGTTTTCCTGATAAGAACTAGGCTGTAATTATTGTTGGAGGAACCTGGGTCCTGGCTGTTGCTAAGGATGGCTGTGGTTCTCTTCCGCGGAGCTCTGGTCCTTACCTTGAGTGTCACTTCCTGATTCCAGTGCAGATCCCTCAGTTTGCTGGCAGATATCCTTCATTCTGCTGGTGCAAACGTTCTAGCTTCTATTGCTGCCCTTTGGGCCTTCCCAGTGCAGATCCGTGAAACAGACTTGCATGAGACATTGTCGTGGGCTCTAGGCCTCCAATTGGACTCATGGAGGACATTGCTATGGGATGCAGGCCCTCAGCTCTAGGTATGGAACAGATTTCCTGTACTCTTTTGCATTTGACTCTTGGGGTGACTATTATAAAATAATGCTATAAATTATGTGCCCTGTATTAAATTGTTTTCCTGGCAAGCCCTGATTACAACAAGGAAGTATAATAATTCTCTTCCAAAATAAAAATAAGTAAATAAATGAAAAAGAATCTTTTCCACCATGCATGAGTATGGGACATTTGACCTTTGATATGTCAAAAAATACCTTTAAGTTTTATTTCAAACTTTGTACTATAACAAAACACAACCAACCAAAAAACCCTTAAAGTAACATTATATCTCATCTAATTTGTGCCATTAACAAACATTGACAAGAATGTAGGATTTCCAGTGTACCTTAAGGGTATAAGTCTCCACACCCTTTTAGCCTGGTATTGTGTGTGTTAAGACCATCATATGGAGTATTTGCTGATTTATTCATCACATATTTATATCATGTCTAATGTGGGCCAGGCACCATTTCAGGTGCTAGTAGCATAAACCAAACTGACCTTGGTGTCAGCTAAACTTTCAATCCTGACTTAATTAAACTCAAAAACAAGGCTTGTCTGTGCATCCACTGTGCACAGTGCATTGTTTGTTGGGTTTCTGTCTGTACCACATTTATCAAAAAGCAAGCACATCTATTATGTCTTTCCTAAATTTTCATTTTTTGAGGGGCAAGGGGACGCGGGATACAGTTTCACCTGTTTGTTAACACACCGAATGTTTCCGTTCCCTTTTCCAAAATTCCTATATTGACTCCTAACACCCCAATGGGACAGTGTTAGAAGTGAGTGTGGGAGATAATCAGGTTTGAGGGTAGAGTCCTCAGAAGGGGATTCATGCCCTAGTGAAATAGACATGGGGTGCTGGGCAAAGTGGATCAATGCCTGTAATTCCAGATACCCAGGAGGCTGATGCAAGAGGATCACAAGTTTGATGCCAGTCTGTGCAACTTGGACAGACCTTGCCCAAAATACACAAGCCTGCAGAACAGGATGAGAGGCAAGGAGGCACACACATGTAATCCCAGCACCCTGGCCAAGGCAGAAAATCGTGCCTCTGAGGACAACCTAGGTGACAGTGAATTCAAGACCAGCCTGGACTCTGGAATGAGACCCAGTCTCAAAAAACAACAAAAACACCAAAAAGAAAACAAACAAGCAAACCAAAGCCCAACCAACCAGAGAGACAAACAAAAAAACAACCAACTAAACAAACCTAAAAAAGGAGGGTGGTGATATAAGAATACAACAAAGGTACAGTAAACCAAAAAGGAGGCTTTCATCAGATTCTGGACCTGCCAGGGCCTTTAATCTCAGTCTTTTTTTGAGACAGGGTCTCATTATGTAATCCAGGCTGGACTTGAACTCCCTAGGTAGCCCAAGCTAGCCTCAAACTCACTGTGATCCTCCTGCCTCAGCCTCCCAAGTGCTGAGATTTCTCCATCATGCCTGGCAGTCCTTTTTTTTAAAAAATTTATGAATCATTCCAGAATTTTCTTTTTAAAATCTAGTCTTACAGTTTCCAGAATGGTGAGAAGTAAATGTCAGTTGTTAAACTACCTAGTAGTGTATGGGATTCTGTTATAGCAGCCCAAATGGCCTAAGACTCTTGGAGTTAAATATTAGTGTGTGACATTGTATTTGATGTAAATGTATTCATTTCCACTTGTGGACTGGATTGTGTTCTTCATAAATTCATATGTTGAATTACTAACTAGGATTTCAAAATGTGACTATATTTTGATCTGGGGCCTTTAAAATAAAAGAAAATTGGACAGCTGGTTAAACCAGCGCATGGCTGTAATCCCAACCACACGGGAGGCTGAAGTAGGAGGAGCCCAAATCCAAGGCCAGCCTGCATAACTCCAGGGACATGCTGCGTAAGCTGCCTGGCCTGTGATAGTTTGTTACGGCAACCCTAACAAATTAATATTCTACGTGGAGTAGGGTATCGTTTTGTGATTTTTATTGTGTATATTGTGCACTGAGACATGGGTTTGATTGTAAGATGCATTTCTTATCATGGGGTGTAGGTAAAAATATTTGAAAAGCAAAAAATTAGAAGAAATGGTGAATTCTGCTTCTTGCTTTGAAACAAGACAGCTGCCCAAAAGCTTCTACAAGCCAAACCTAAGGAAACTCTGGCCAGCTTATCCAGAGGAGGGACAAAAGAAAAGATACGGCCTCTATGGCTATGGGTTTTGTATGAAAAAGACTATAGCATTGTTCAAAAGTGAAGTCTGGGAACAGAATTTAGTTACATTTAATGCCTGTACGAAAATTTCATTAACTTGAAAGATAAAAACAAGCAACAGCTTTCAGGACTAGTAGCTGCACATGCAACTTTGTCACCATAGAAATCACATATTTTCAAGTCACAATGCACAAACTGTATGTCAGAACACTAACTACATACATCACCATGCCAAAAGTCTATTGGTTATTTGATTGACTGATGGAAGTTGGTATTTAATGCATTTATAAGAAAGACATATATTACTAAATGCATATTTTAAAATTTATTTGGATAATACTATGTGTGTATATAATTTGTTTCCTTTGAATCCTGTGTAGTTTGTGTTATGCTCTTAATAGTTTGGGATGTAGGGGATGCAGTTCAGTGGTACAGTACTTGCCTGCCATGCACAACGTCCTGGTTTCAATCCCTAGTATGGGCAAAAAAGCAAAACAAAACATTTTTCTGAGAAGGTCCACAGGATTCAGAGGAGCCTTGAAGGGGCTCTGCAGCAGAGGAGAATTTGACAGCTTGTGCACTCAGGTCATGCCTCTGTGCTCCATGCTGTCTTTTCTTACCTACTTCTTCCAGTGCCTATCTGCTGGCTACTACCAGGACTGTCCTTCTGACAGGACTGTTCTAATTGAAGACTTCTTTGCTCTTGACTTGACATCTTCCCAAGGTGCCTCTTCCTTTAAAACCTCTGTTCTGGCTGTGCATCTCAAAGGCAGTGGCCCTGCACTAGCACCAGCTGGGAAATAGCCCACAAGGCTGTAAATTTAGGACAGCTGAGGCCCATCCAGAAGAAGCTGTGTTAGCCAGCCTGGCCACTTAGGTAGCTAATGGGCCTTTGAAAAATAGTTAATGTCAGCAACTTCACTGAACGGGTAGCCCTTCAGTTCCAGGTACCAGTGGACTTATTCTTGCCTCTGGAGTTGCTAGCCTTACTTTTGTGGCTTCCCTGGCCACTTTATTTTGTATTTAATGCCCTGCCTCATAACATGCATTGGCAACATCATGGAAAATCCCTTTAGTCCAAAGACATCCATATTTCTACTGCCTACTTTGTTTCATCAGAGACATACAAAATATATCCAGTACATCCATGAACAATCCTGCCTGCCACCTCACAGGGATGGGGATCCCCTTCCCTTTGATTTTCCCATGCACAAGTGCTCTCCATTCTGGCACCTGACCATAAGAGCACACAGTTCATTCATGGAGCAGTTAAGGACCACTACTAAATCTACTTCAGTGAATCCCACTGGTAAAGGTCATCTGGAAGAAAATTAGTATTGCTATGCCACTTTACAGTCCATGTGTCAGTGGCTCACTTTGGCCTCTAGAGGGATCTCCAGGAACAAGGAAGTGGAGGAGGAGCAGGCTTGCACCTTCTGAGAACGAACTGGGAGTCCAGAAGCTTGAATATAAGGTGTCTTGGGAGAGTGCAGCTGATCTTTTGGCCACACACCCTAAATTCAGTGATTGCGGTGATGTCCTTTGGCAGCATATGGGCAGTAATGCCCTATCTGATGTATCCTGTCTGGTCTGTTTTCCCACCAGTCTCTGCCCACCACCATCATCTATCTATGTGGTTGTCAAGATGCAGATTCTTGATTGTTGAAGCTGAAGGTACTAGTACTATCACCATCAGTATTAGTACTTCCTTGGTTGGAGTACCCAAATATTGTCAAGCAGTTCAGTGGTTGTATTCAGAAAATAATCAGTTTGAGCAAAGATATATGTCACCAATCTCATCCAGGTTTTTACCTAAGAAGAAGCAGTGGTCTTTGCTATGTTTAGTTTTGACTTCCCTCTTTATATGACTGTAGAAGTACTTCAATACATTTTTTTCTTTTCCCAGCTTGTTCTGAAGTATTTCAACATCACAGAAGAGTTGAAAGTATTGTATAATGAGCAATTATACTCCATCCATCCAGATTCAACAACTTTTAACATTTTTCATACTTGCTTACGTCACTCTTTCCCTGACATGTCTGTCTCTGTGTGTGTGTGTGTGTGTGTGCATAACTGTGTTTGTATACATTCATTGTGTTTTTTGGGGGGGCCATTGGAAAGTAAGTGCAGGCATAAAGTTACTTTAACACACTTCAGTAAGCACTCCTTATGAATAATTTTCTCCTTTGAAGAGGATATCAGAAGATGGTAAGATATCCCTTGTTCTTGGATAGACAGAACCAATATTGTTAGAATGGCAATACTTCCAAAACTTTTATACAGATTTAATGAAATCTCAATCAAAATACCAATAGCACACCTCACAGAACTAAAGAAAACATTCCTAAAATTCATATGGAACCAGAAGAGACCTACAATAGCAGAAGGCTTTCTGGGCAACAAATGTAAGGCAGAAGGCATCATAATTCCCAACTTGAAGTTATACTATAAAACTATCATGATAAAAACAGCATGACACTGGCAAAAATAAAACAAAACAAAAGACTTAAGGATCAATGAAACAGAAGAGAAGATGCGGAAACAACTCCAAGCACACTCAACTCCCTTATCTTTGACAAAGGGGCCAAACACATTCACTGCTTCACATTCATTCATAGCTTCATTAGTAAATGGTGCTGGGAAAGTGGTTTTCAGTGATTAAATCTAGACCCATATCTTTCACCATGCACTAAATTAAAATTGAAATGTATTGAATATCTAAATATTAAACAATCTACTTATTCTACAATAAGTAAAACTCTTGAAGCCATAGATGTAGGCAAAGACTTTATGAACAAAACCTAAATTTCACAAGAAATATTACAAAGAATCAACCACTGGGATCACATCATATTAAAAAGCTTTTGCACAGTGAAAGAAACTACCAACAGAGTGAAGCAATAACACACAGAATAGGAAAAAAATTTTTGCCTGCTGTTCTTCAGACAATGGAATAATATCTAAGATACATCAAGAACTAAAAAATGTTAGACCCCCAAAATTAAAGACCCATTCCAAAAATGGACATCTGAAATGAATAGATACTTCTCAGATGAAGTACAAATAGCAAATATATACAAACAAAATGTTCAATGTCTCTGGTCATTCAAGAGATGCACATTAAAACAACACTGAGATTCCATCTCACTCTGGAAAGAATGGCTATTATCGAGCAATCAACGAATAACAAATGCTGGAGAGGCTGTGGGAAAAAAGGAACATTTCTCCACTGTTGGTAGTGTAAGTATAAACTCTGGCAAACATTATGAAGATTCTTCAAAAAACTAGAGCTAGAGCTTTCTTTAGACCTAGCTATTACCCTTCTAGAAATCTTCCCGAAGAGTTAAAAGTATCATAACACAGCAATATATACACATCCATGTTTATAGCAGCACAGTTTATAATAGTTAAATCTTGGAAACAGACCATATACCTATCAAGTGATGAGTGGATGAAAAAAAAATTGGGTTTTGATATATCTGGGATACTACTCTGCCATAGTACATTTATCCCTTAGGTAAATGGATCACCTTAAGAACATAATTTTAAGTGAAATAAATTGGACAGACATGTAAATATTGCATTCCTTCTCTTGTGCTGAAGGGCACAACTATAGAATAGCAAACTTACAGATATTTTATAGCAAAATGAAAAATTCAACTAGTGGCCTCTGCTCTGCTGCTTGTCATGTAGTTAGCCTGTTAAATTTAGTCAGCCTTGACTGTGTCCAGCTGCCTCACTTTGATAATGTGCTGGGTCAACTTGACTGTGTCTAGCTTGTGTTTTTCCTTGGTTAGAAGAAAGTTTCCAACTTGCTTCACATTTGGGACAGACTGGCCCAATTAAGGACACCTTTAACTCTACTTGCTCTGCTCAGGCTCCTCCCCTCACCCCCAGGGATATTCCTATATTATGCTAAACAATACCTTTTAAGAAAATCTATTTAGGACCAGCTTGCCTGACAATATGTGACTTAATTCATTCAACTAATCATGTAACAACCTGTCAACAGCCTTGTGCTTTTTGCTTGCAAATTTTCTTTAAACCACACTCTAAGTTGACTTGGGTCTGGTGATTTGGAACTGATTCTCAGCAACCTGTTGGTGTCAGATCAATAAAAGTTGCCTTCTAAACTCCTTGGTGCAAAAAGTCTTCCATTTGATTTGATATTGGTTGCTCTGTGAGGCTCCCAAAGAGTAAATAAGGAGTGAAATGGAGGCTAGATATTGATAAGTAGGAAGAAAATGTTTAAATGTGTAGAGGAATAAGGAAGGGGCATGGAGGAAGGGAAGAAAGGAAATAGGGATTAAAAAAGAATAGAAAGAAAACAATAGAAACAGCTTTGTAAATGGGGAAGAAAAAAGGGTGAAGGAAGGGGAAGGGAATAAATTAAGATGTATTATGAACAGGTACACATTCCCTATGATTATGTAAAAAATGTACAAATATTAATTTTTAAAAAATAATTTTCTTCTACAAAATTAAATTATTTTACAAAATTGACATTTGTTATGGTAATGTCTGTTTAACTTTTGATACAAAGTTATTACTACTACTACAACCACTACTGGGGATTCAACCCAGGGCCTCCTACCTGCTAGGCAAGCGCTGCAGGACTGAGCTAAGTTCCTTTTGTTGTTGTTCATTTTGTTTTGTATTTTTTTGAGACAGGATCTCATTCAGTTGTTCAGGCTGGCCTTAAACAAATAAGGCTCCTGCTTCATCCTCTGAGTAACTTGGATTACCATAGAGCTTCACCATGTTGGAGCAAAATAATCCCACTTTGGCAGATCCATACCTGTCTGCAAACTGCACCATCATAGCCCAACTCTGTCTGCAACTTAGAGAAACAGTCACAGAGGGTATACAAGGAATACCTTAAGCAATGTCTACATGTTTTTTCAGTTGCCTAAACTAGAATGCTTATATGTGCAAAACAATAGATGGCACTGAAGACTGAAAGTTGTCTCTTTTGAACCACTGCGCAGGAATATATATCTCGGGTTTTAAAAATGTCAGTAATGGGGAGCTAATGCTGTGGCTCATCCATAAACTTCTTACCTACTACGCACAAGGCCCTGGGTTCAGGCCTCAGCAAGACACACGCACACACGATGCAATGTCAGTAATGGCTAAACTCTAAGGTCACAAAGAATAAAATGAAATGAAAGATTTCTTCCTAGTAAAATGAGACTTTGGGAGCAATACTAAAATATAGATCCAGCTGCACTTACACTTACAGGAAGGCTGGTATAGTATAGATCAATAGGACAGACAGTTTAAGAAGGAAATACAAACTTTTTGTTCGCAGTGCTGGGGACTGAACCCAGGGTCTTGCGCACACTAGGCAAGAACACTGCTGCTGAGCTGTGCTTTCTGCTCTCATTTTTTTCCCCAATACTGAGTGAGGCCTTTTTGATCCTAAGCAATGCCTTACCACTGAGTTGCACAATGTTTTAATAACACTTAGTTGTCAGATGTATGGCAGCATCCTCAAAGGATGTGAGTCCTTTGTTATTCAACCAATGGCCCATGGGGCTTCTCAACAAGTAGATCAGCACCAGGTGACAGAATTTCACTTCTGACTGTCCCCAAGGGCCATTCATTGGGGCTCCCTTTTAATGGTTCAGCTGCAACTAATCCTAATTCTGATGAAAAGGGCAGATATACAGGGTCCCAGTTTGCCAGACACAATGTACTCATTCGTGTTTGAAATTTTATTCCTGTAGTAGGACTTGCATTCACATTCCATAATGTGACAAGGCAAGGCCCTCTGACTCCTGTCTCTTGGCTTCTCGGTTCTGCTGCCTGGAGGAGATTCCCTTTACTAGCTCTTTGTCAGGTGCAAGATTACCTATGTGTTTACAAGCAAGTATGTGTATGTAAGTGGTCCTGTTCCATCATGGAACCAGTCGTGCGTAATGGACTCTGTCCTGCTCCCATTTTCCTCAGTGCTGTAAAATATATACAGCTAACAATCTTATATTTGCAACTGGTATGTAAGTTCAAATTGCTGTCTTATAAACATAACCAAGCATCCATAGTCAGTTTTATGTTAAACAGCTAGAGGTTTCCACTACTTTAGAGATAATCTGTTGATCTCAGAAAGTGGCATTTGTTCAGGAAATTTCCATTCTTACCAAGGAGATTCCCTTGGGAGCTCCTGGCATGCACTGTCAATAGAAATTAAATGCTTTATCATGAAAGGCAAATGTGACGACTCCTAACTACTACGGTACTGATATGATCTCTTTGCAGCACAATGTGTACCTCACTGACATGTACGCACTACATAAATGAACAACAAAAGGCAGTAAATTTCCCCATTTCCCAGAATCCTTCAGGGCTTATCTTGTGTTTGAACCCAGGACCAGGGTGACCACACATCGGCATTTATTCTGGACAGCCCTGGCTCCATGTGCTGCTGTCATGGTATCATTGTTGGTATTGACCCTTCTTATTCTTAAGAGTGTCCCAAGTAGGGTGATAAGTTACACTTCCTGGAAAACTGGCAGAATACTCACAATGAGCAATTTGGGAATTACCATGTTGGGGTCTTCTGGGCTGTAGGAAGAGAACAATTTGTATTTGTTGGAACTGAAAAAGTGCCAGGAAGAGCAGGCAAATTAAAAATCTTTGTATTGTCATTAGTTGGACCACGATAAATATTCGGTCCATTTATTTTTTTCTGCTATAGAGAAGTTCCTCCAAGAGCTCATTTGATTCTCATCATTGATGTTCCTAATTAAGAAAAACAATGCTGAGACTCCTTAAGTTTGATGAGAATCTTTTTTAAATATTTTATTTAAAGAGAAAAAAAGCAATACAGAAAAAGGGTAAGAAATAATAAAGAAATTTCAAAAAAGTAAGACATCACTAGTTGATAAGTTACATTTTTTCTTCTAGATATAGTTGTTCAAGTTACAAACTTTTCTGTTCAATAATCTAACAAAAGCTTAGTAATATGGTTATCAATCCTACACGCTTAAACATACATGCAGTTATATCCTTTAGAGCACTTTCTTTTCCTCCTTTTGCTAAGTCCATTATCTGTTTAGTTATATCATGTCTCAGCTTGCTCAGTATGTTACAGATCTGTTTTGTTGTTGTTACTTCCTTTTTAATCACCTTATATAATTCTGTTTTTTTTTTTTTAAGTTTCTCCTCATCCATACCCCATGGATCAGCTTTGGTGGAGTTGGGAGTTTTTAAAGGTATTTTGTTACCTTGTTTTTTCATATTCTATTGTTTTTGTTGTTGTTTAGAGTTTTTTTGAAGGTAGTGAAATACAACAGAACAAGACATAACACAGCCAATTGAGACAGTGCAGAGAAATTGGTACAGTGTCACAACAGGTTACTGGGATAACAGTAATAGGTGCCATAGTATATCTTATTATCTTCACAATAGGTTTAGCAAAATCAAACCAAATACAGAACATTATAGAATTTATCAAAACAGAATATTGAATAGAACAATACTATTAATCAGAATGAAGAAAAACAGTGATAACAATGTTTGCCTTCAAAGAGATGGTAGAAGGAAATCCCCCCTATTTGCTATATGGCGTATGGTCAACCTACCAAGAGATGCTCAAACCTCTGGCTCCCATTTGCTAAGGAGGAGGGGATGGGATGTTTGATTCTCAGCCCGCGCACCAGTAGGCTCATGGCTGCTTGCCAGGGAGGCGAGCTGGTTTCTTGGTTTCCCAGCGCCCTAAGTTCCAACATGGCGTAGATCTTGTGAGACGCTGGCTCTCCCGCTGGTGCAGCCGCTGCCTGCGCGAGTCGCAGCTGCTTACCCTTGATGAAAATATTAAAAAGGGCAAGTCCAAAGTTGTAATAGTTAAAAATTAAGTCTAAAGAACAAAAGGGTAAAATAGGGCCCTTGATGCAGAAGAATAATCAAGTAAAAAGAATAATCAATATTTTGGAATTATAGAAAAACATTCACAATCATTTGAAAGCTGGCATTCTTGAAGGAAAAACTAAAACTTTGTAGCTGTAATCTCTCAAAACTATGGACAATTTGGGTAACAGATCCACAATAACTGTCCAAGAAAAATCTATCAGATAATTCTAATTATAAAAATGAAAAGTACAGGGGCTGGATGAATCATTCAGTGGTAGAACACTTGCCTAACATGCATGAGGCCCCAGGATTCGAGCCCCACCCACGCACACAAAATTAATCGTTTTCTTTTCTCATAAAAAAGAATGTACCTCTTTCTCAGTATCTTCAGACTTTTCTTCTATTAACAGTAATACAGGATCTGGTCCTAGTTTCATCTTGAGAAGTGTGTAATTTAGAGTTCCAACACAATCGCTCTCAGTACCTCACCTGAATTTTTCTTTAAATTTCAGCACTAGAGATCAAACTCATGGAATGGAGGCTACCAGTTTAATAGGAAAATGCCATGTAGAAGTTCTGGAGTTTCCCCAACACCCCCTCAAAAGCAGTACAAGATCCTGTGGGAAATTTCAGAGTTGAAATGTTACCAATAAAGAACATAAAGATTCCATCAACAACTGGGATCTCATCTCATTAAAAAGCTTTTGCACAGCAAGAGAAACCACCAACAAAGTAAAGAAACAACCCACAGTGTGGGAAAAAAATATTTTGGCAGATGTTCCACAGACAAGGGATTACTATCTAGAATATATAAAGAACTAAAAAAAAAAATCAGACTCCTCAAAATTTAAAGACTCAATCCAAAAGCAGGTACTTGAGATGAATGCTTCTCAGATGAATAAATGGAAAATGAATATATGAAAAAATGTTCAATGTCACTGTTCTTTTCAAGAGATGCAAATTAAAATGATGCTGAGATTCCATCTCACTCCAGAAAGAATGGCTATCATCAAGAAATCAAGCAGTAACAAATGCTGGAGGGGTCATGAGAAAAGGAACCCTTTTGCACCGTTGGTGGGAGTATAGACTGGTGCAACCACTGTAGAAATCAGTGTGGAGATTCCTCAAAAAACTAAGACTAGAGGTTCTATTTGGCCTGCCTATTCCCTTTCTTGGTATCTTCCTGAAAGAATTAAAAAGCATCATATTACAGTAATATACAAAGACTCATGTTTATAGTGGCACACTTTGTAATGTCTGAATCTTGGAAATAACCTAAATGCTCATCAACTGGTGAAATGGATAAAGATGTGGTGTTCTTTTTTTTATATATATAATTGTGTGCTATTCAGCCATAAAGAAAGTTAAGCTTGAGACATTTCTATGTAAATGGATGCACTGTGAGACCATATTCTTTTTTTTATTTAAAGAGAAAAAAACAGAAAAAGGGTAGAAATATTACAAAAATTTTAAAAAAACAGTAAAAAATCACTAGTTGATAAATTGCATATTGTTCTTTTAGAAATAGTTGTTCAAGTTACAAAATTAAAGCACACAAAGTGGACACTCAAGCAGTGAGACTGCAAACAGATCTGTTCAACAATCCAACAAAAACTTAGAAATATGGTCATCAATTCTACACACTTAAATATACATGCAGTTATATCTTTTATAGCACTTCCTATTTCCTCTTTTTTACAATAGCAATTGCACATTTTTAAAATTCTATTTAAAGAGAAGAAAAAAAGCAAAACAGAAAAAAGGGTAGCAACAATACAGAATTCTAAAAGAAAGAAAGAAAAAAAACCACTAAGAAATCACTAGTTGATAAATTACATATTGTCATCTTGGATGTAGTTGTTCAAGTTACAAAGTTAAAGGATGCATAGTAGACATTCAAACAGTCAGACTACAAACAGTTCTGCTCAAAGATCCAACAAAGAGTCAGCAGTATGGTCATCTATTTTACACATTCAAACATACATGCAGTTATATCCCTTAGAACACTTTCTTTTCCTCTCCTTTTTACAATAGCAATTACACATTTTAGTTTTATTACACTTGTAGTTCTTATTTACTTATTACACTAGAGACACAATGTGATATTTATAAATATGATTCTTATTTATTTCACTAATGAGGATAGTCTCAAGTTGTCTCCATTTACCTATGAAGGCCTCAAGATCATCCTTTTTTATAGCTGAGTAATATTCCATTGTACAAAAATGCCACATCTTTTTCATCCACTCTGCAGTAGATGGGTACCTTGGTTGTTTCCAAGATTTAGCTATCACAAATTGTGCTGCTATGAACATGGGTGCACATATATCACTGTGATATGAATTTTTCAATTCTTCTGGGAAAATACCCAGGAGGGGAATAGCTGGATTGGATGGGGCTTCCAATCCTAATCTTCTGAGAATTCTCCATATGGATTTCCATAATGGTTGCACCAGTCTACACTCCCACCAACAGTGGAGCAGTGTTCCCTTTTCCCTGCAGCCTCGCCAACATTTGTTATCAGTTGATTTCTTGATGGCAACTATTCTTTCTGGAGTGAGATGAAATCTTTATGTTGTTTTAATTTGCATTTCTTGAATGACCAGTGGTGGTGAACATTTCTTCATGTATTTATTGCCATTTGTATATCTTCCTCTGAGAACTGTGTGTTCAACTCAGATGTCCATTTTTGGAGAGGGAGACCATATTCTTAAGTGAAATAAATTGGTGCAGATGTGTAAATACTGCAGTGTTTCTCTGGTATGAAAAACTGAAAGTGTACATAAGGACCAAAGTGTATAATAAGTATAGTGAAATAAGAAGAAAGTGTTCAAAAGGGGAGGGTGACAAGGGAAGGGAGAGAGGGAAAGGAAAGAAGGGAAAAGTAAAAAAAAATAACCAGAAAAGAAGCAAAACATGGAAACAAAGCTTTTGTAAATGGGGAGGAGAAGAGAGGTTGAAGAGAGGTTAAGAGAATTGGGAAAAAAAAGAAACAAGCCATCTCATGTACAGGTACAAATTCTCTACGATGAATGTGATCATCTAAAATGTACCAATAAAATCTTATTAAAAATAACATAAAGATTCCCCCTTTAATTTGCCATTAGTTTTGTGGAGGAGGACAATTGCTTACTGTAAATTTGAATCGTATCTGATTTCCTATTCTCTCTCTCTCTCTCTCTCTCTCTCTCTCTCTCTCTCTCTCTCTGTGGTGTGTGTGTGTGTGTGTGGGGGTGCTAGAGATCAAACCTAGGGCCTCATGCATGCTAGACAAACACTGTACCCCTGAACTACAACCCCAGCCGCAGCCATTAATGTTAACTCTTTATTAGAGCAGTGGCCATGTCCACTGGTCCTTTTTTTCAGCTTGATATTTACAATGCATTTTCTAACTACAAGAAGTTATTTATCTTCACTTAGCAAAAAACAGCAATATATTTTTACCAACCTTCCTCAGACTTGTGTTAAATTTTTGACTCCCTGTCATAATCTAGTCTGAAAGAAACCCAATCTTTAGATGCACATGGGGGTTCATGCCCACATTCCCAGCCCTCTGGAAAGCTATGTCAGGAGGATCACAAACTTCATTGCCACTCCTGGCCACTGAGTGAGACTCTGTTTTGAAATAAAAAGAGGCTAGGGAAGCTGCTTGGTGCAAAAGCCCTGGGTTTAATCCCCAGTACCACCACCACCTCCACCAGCAGGAAGAAGGAGAAGGAGAAGCAGAGGAAGAGAAGAGGAAGGAGAAGGAGAAGAGAAGGAAGAAGAGGGGCAAGAAGGAAAAGAAAAGAAAAGAAAAGAAAAGAAAAGAAAAGAAAAGAAAAGAAAGAGAAGAAACAATGTTTAATCAAGTCATTATTCTGCTCTACTACATTTCGGCATACGATGCAGTTTAAATGTAATAATGAAGATGGGTCAAAAATCCTAGATGTGTTTATAAAACACATGCGTGACTGAGGATGAGAGACAAACCCTCCAACCCCCTGAAGTTAGGCACAGTAGTGAAGCTTCTAGAGGCCCTGCGCTTTGGGGTATGTTGAGGTAACCCTTCTCAAGTGAAAGATGAGTTGCTGCATTTGCATCGCTACCATTAATAAAGAGGCACAGCTTTTGATTGTCCACTTTCAACCTTAGGGTTCAGCAGAGGAACTGATTAATGTATAATATATACATGAATATATATGGGATTTACTTGCTAAGCTTACAGTGGCCACTGGTGGGCTCAGATGAAAGGATGTAAAATGGTCATCTGTGCCCTGGACAGCTAGAGGTCCATCTGAAAGTCAAAGGTCTGGAGTTCACTGAAGAGTGCCTTGTTGGTCCATGCAGGAATGCTGAAAGGTCTGTCTTGAAGGCTGAAAAGTCTTTGTTGGAAACCTGAAGGAACTGAAGACACACATACAAAAGCAATGGTGACTACTGGAGCTCCTCCAAAGAAGAAACAAGGAGCACTTCTTTCTTCTTTCCCATGTGATTCCATCCAGGCTCCAAATCTGTGGATTGGTGCCCCCACCCCAGGTCAATCACCCACAGATACACTCAGAGCTTCACTAATCAGCCAGGTGGCTCACTCAGGTCAACCTGACACACCACTATTAACGATCACAGAAGATAATATACACAGTTCTGTTTCCTGACTTATTTACTGTGTAACCTTTAATATTTGAGTTTTGAGTGGCAGCAAAAAGAGGTGCAGTAGCTGACCCTAGCTTTATTACTATTGTCCTGCTACTTGCTTGAACCTTATGACCCAGCAGATTCAGTGATTCCCTCAGTGACTCAGGCAGGTATGACATGTAACAAGACCCGACAAAGAATCTTAATTCAGCCTTGAAGGATTTTAGAACAAAGCCAAGCCACCTTATGAGGTAGTTATTCCCTCTCTGAGAAATCTGTCTTAAGCATCATCATGTAATCGCAGCGACCTGTCTACTAGAAACCAGAGAAAACCCTGGAAGTAGACTCTTTTCTTTTTTCTTTTTCTTTACTTTTTTTCTCTTTCATCATTTGTTCTTGTTTTTGTATGAGTGTAGACCTGGTTCCTAGCCTCTTTGTGGTTTTGGTTCTGTTCTGTCCCACCTTTTATCTCTTCCATCTCTCTTTTCCTTCAGTCTTCTGCACCAGTTTTTCAAAGTTTTTGTGATTCACCTTTGTCCTCTGACCTTGCTTCTAATCTCTTCTTCCCCTTCTCTATTTTCTCCCTCATCCATTTTCACTTCTAACCCCTGAGGGCAAAATTGACTTGCATACTGCATATAATTTTCTGGTTTGCTTTAGATTTTATTATATAATCACAAATCTAGTTCATACAGTTAAAAGTGGCAAATTAAGGGTTAGCTCAGTTTGTCATTTGCCAGGATGTGTTTGATGCTATCGATACCACTATAGCCAAAACTAACATAATTCTTCTAAACAGCTGCTTGTCCTGGTATTCCATGACTGAGATTGACTAAGGGTCACAGAAAATATGGTGGCACAGTGCCGAAGAATCAGGGACAAGGCCAAAAAAGCAACAATTTCTCATCTCCAACAAACTGAAGAAATGAGATCTTCCAACAGACTGAAACCTAAAACCCAGCTATACCGGGAAGATACCTCAGAGAAGTAGCTATCATCCAGGCATCCTAAATACTAGCAATAAAGCAAACCACCTCAGGCAATTTAAAAGCATCATGCAAGAAAATGAACTAAAAAAAAAAAAAAGAAAAAAATGAAAAGACACTTCAACAAAGTACAACCCCAGATATCAAGTTCACCAAAGACAAATCCAGGGGGCAATGAAGTGGACAGTCTGAGAGCCTCCCACCTGGTCTCCCTGAAGTGATAACAACAAAGCAATTGAATGAGGGTCTGGAAAAGAATCTTAGAGAATATGTCTCTGGTTTTGGCTGATGTCTCTTTATGATTAGATTGAAGTTTACATGTGATTTTGTTCTCTGTACAATTTATAAGAAAATAAGCCTCATTACTGGATTAAAATGCTGTGTTTTTCATCTTCATAAAAACTATTAAAATACTCAAAAAAGCCCCAACATGTATAGAAAAAAATATTTTGACTTACAGTTTACGAGGTTCCAGTCAGTTGGAACAATTGCTTTTTGGGCCTGTAATGGTGGGGGATGTGTGTGAAGCAAATTGCTGGCTGGGACATAAAAAAAGAAAGAAAAACGAGGGGCTGGTGTTCCACTCTCCCCTTCAAAGAGGGGATCCCCAAGTGAGCTGAAGACCTCCCACCAGGCCCCACCCTTAAAAGTTTTACCAGTAGTGTCACACCTAGGCCCAGGCCTTTACCGCAGGGGCCTTGGCGGACATTTGAGATCTAACTGTAGCATATGGCATCAGCTGGGTGGATCTGCTGCAAAATTAGTATTTTTTCTCTCTGCAATTGATAACTCTCTGGAGGAAGATACTTTGAGTTCATGCTAATAGCTTGCTTTACCCGCTGATTTTAGTACTGCTTGGTAAATCTTACCTGCAACATTTATTACTGTGGTGTTACCTAATGGTTGTTTTATATTTCTCTTTTTGTTCTGCATTTAGAAGCAATTTAGACCTGGTTCCTAGCTTCTTTGTGGACTAGGAAGGACTGTCCCTTCTCTGCCATAATTTTATTTGTTCAATTATTTATTTCTATCAATATGAAATCTTAGACATTTACTTTATTCTTTGAGTTATTATCTACTACTATCACCATTTAGTTTATTTTTATTTATATTTTTGCAGTTCTAGCTATCAAATTCAAGTCTTTGCCCATGCTAACTAAGCACTTTCCCACTATCTCTTACTTTTTAAATTGTCCCAGCTTTGGCTGTTCCCAGTCCCTCTGGTTGGCTGTGTGTCCTTTTGCTACCCTCCCATATTTAGTTAAGCCCTTCCATATTTTATGCCTTCACAAGATATTCCAGAGTTATCTAATATTTCCCTGGTAGAAGGCAGGGGCTGGAGATTTAGCTCAATGGCAAAGCACTTGCCTGAGCCCTAGGTTTGATTTCTACTACCAAAAAAGTAATAATAATAATAATGATAATAATAATAATAATATTTGAAGGTGAAAGCAAATCTATTTCAGGCAAAAACAGGGTAGATGATACATTGTTAACCACTGTGGTGATGTAGATAGCTTAGTAACAGCCTCTTCTTAAACATTCATCCTGTGAGTGGTCCAATAATTGTTGTATTGGTTTCCTATATTGTAAAACAAATTATCATGAATTTATAGTCTAAATAAGCCATGTTTATTAGCCTACAATTTCTTTGGGTCAGGAGTCTAGTCTTCGCTTAGTGGGCTCCTCTGCTTGTGGACATACCACAAGGCTGCAGTTGAGGGCTGGACAGGAGTAGAGGTTGATCTGAAGCCTTTGTTTGGAAAAGGTCCATTTCCAGGCTTACACGATTACCATCATACTTCAGTCCCTTACAGTCTGTTGGAGTGAAAGAGCCTCAGGTCTCAGGTAGCTTCTGACTGAAGGTCACCCATGGTTTCCTGCCATGTGCATACGTCCAGTGTGGCTGCTTGTTTCATCAACATATGCAGGGAAGATGATAGAGAGTCTAGTAACAAGAAGATAGCCTATTGATAGCCTACTGATAGCCTCTTCATCAAGGTTAGGCTTTTGATGGCATGGGCGTATGGCACTATCTGTCATATTTTCTTGGTTAGAAGCAAGTTGCTAGGCTGGTCCATACTCATGGAAAGGAGATCATACATAGTGTAAACACCTGGAGAAGGGGATCCCTTGGGTCACCTTAAATTCTACCTTACACCATTGACCTATATTTTTATCTTGGACTATCCACAGTGGTCACTGTTTTCCAGATGGAATCCTCATTGACCAACCAGCTGTACTATCAGAGTTGCTGCTGTATACCATCTGTGAATGTGAACACTGCTCTCTGGCCTGATCAAAGTCATGGAGATCATAAAGCCTGTGGCTTCCATCTTCATGCCCTCAAACAGCTTTCCCCATCAGCCCAGCCCCTATATCACATGCCCTCTATCCCAGTGTTTTTCACCTGCAAGTGGCATTAGAGTTTGACCAGGCCTTCCCTGAGGCCACTTTCAACAGGGGCATCATGAACAGAGTGC
Source organism: Hydrochoerus hydrochaeris (assembly GCA_004027455.1). Taxonomy (NCBI): domain Eukaryota; kingdom Metazoa; phylum Chordata; class Mammalia; order Rodentia; family Hydrochaeridae; genus Hydrochoerus; species Hydrochoerus hydrochaeris. Next base: position 73,257 of record PVLA01002086.1, read on the forward strand.
AGATGGAGGTAATTCTTGCCTAAGTCTTCTTGTGCAAGGATTTGTGGGAGACTGCTACCTTACAAGGGAGGTTAGATATTAGGTTCTATATTGTGATCCCACCATATTTCTTTTTTAAAAAATTTTATTTAAAGAGAAAAAAAAGCAAAACAGAAAAAAAGGGAAGAAACAATACAGAATTTCAAAGAAAAAGAAAAAAAAACAGTAAGAAATCACAAGTTGATAAATTACATATTTTCTTCTAGATACAGTTGTTCAAATTACAAAATTAAAGCATTCAACGTGGACAATCAAACAGTGAGGCTGCGAACAGTTCCATTCAACAATCCAACGACAACCCAGCAACATGGTTATCAATCCTACACACTTAAACATACATGCAGTTATATCCTTTAGAGCACTTTCTTTTCCTCCTTGTGTTTTTCAAGTCCATTATCTGTTTAGTTTTATCATCTTTCAGCTTGCTCAGTACCTTACTGATCTGTTTGGTTATTTACTTTTTATTTATTTTAATTTTTTATTATTTTGAAGGTAGCAAAATATAACAAAATAAGATGGAACAAAGCCAACTGAGACAGTGCAGTGAAATTGGTACAGAAACCCTCAACAGATTGCTGGTATAACAATAATAGGTACCATAGTATATCGCATTATCTTCACAACAGTTGTTCTTTCAATAAGGTATAGCCAAATCAAAGGAAATACAGGACATTCTAGAACTTATCAAAACCAGAACATTGAATAGAGCAGTATCATTAATCAGAACAAAGCAAAACAGTGATAACAATATTTGCCTTCAAAGAGATGGTAGAAGGAAATCCCCCTATTTACTACATTGCATATGGTCAACCTCTCAAGAGATGTCTAGATCTCTGGCTCCCACTTGTTGCAGGGGTGGGGTGGGGGTGGGGGTAGGGGTGGGTTGATTCTTAGCCCGCTCGCCAGTAGGCTCATGGGAGCCCCTGAGTGATTCTTTTCTTGCCTCATGCCAGGGGTGCTTATCGAGAGGGCGGGCAAATTGCCTTTCTATGCTGTGCCTTGAGTCCCTCCATGGTTGGAGCACTGGGGCTGCTCCCTACCATATTTCTTAACAAGAGTACAAAGCATGGATTAAGGGAAGACATAACACCATATCTGAAAAAATTTAAGAGGTTAGGGTGGTGATGTAGCTCAGTCACAGACTGCTTGCTCAGTATGTCCAAAGCTCTGTTAGCTCCCCAGCCTGGGTGCATGCATACACATATGCATGCTATAAAGATCTCTTTATCCCCGATGAAACTTCAGGAGTCCTGTGTGAAGTCTGGAGGTTGTAAGTACAGTGTATATGAGAAACCAGCACATGGCTGAGGCTGGATAAGAACTAATGCAGCTGCATATTCCAATGGGATCAGAGAGACAGAAGAATGAGTTAGCAGAGCCGGCAGAGCCACTGATCTCTGTGGTCAGTGACTTCTGTGAGCACACATTCTCACTTCAGCTGTCTAGTTTTAGAAGAGCATCACAGAGAAGGGCTGCTTAGAGGCAGTTTGGTAATCTCCCACACTGCCATTGAATTAGAAGTTAATGGCCTGAACCAGGCATGCACACCTGTAATTCCAGCACTTGGGGAGGCTGAGGCAGAGAATCACAAGTTCCAGCTCAACCTTGGTACCTTAGCAACTTAGTGAGACCCTGTCTCAAAATAAAATAAGGCCAGGCATGGTGGCTTACACTTGTAATCCCACCATGAGGGAAACTGAGGCAGGAGGATTGCTATGACTTAAAGCTAGCCTAAGATACATAGTGAGTTCAAGGCCAGCCTGAACTATGTAGCAAAAACCTGTCTCAAACAAACAAACAAACAAACAAATAAACAGGTCTAGGCTGAAGCTCAGTATGAAGGCCCTGGGTTCAACCACCAGTATTACACAAAAAGTAATTCATGATATCTAATGTTAATGAAATTTGTTGACATTAAAAATGCCCTAAGCCATGTCTACTGCCTTCTATAGCCTGATATATATATATATATATATATATATATATATATATATATATAGAGAGAGAGAGAGAGAGAGAGAGAGAGAGAGAGAGAGATGCAAAAAGCAAAATTTTAGTAGATTCTTATTACATTGGAGTACAATAAAATGCACCACAGTCTTAAGACTACCGGCGAGAGGACAATAAAAGTCATAGTAATTCAGCTGAGTTAAATAACCACTACTGTGAATGGCAAAAGATGAAGATTCAATTCGCAAGTTAATCTAATAAGGAGGTACACAGGAGAAAAAGGCTAAATCAATAAAGAGCTTACATTTATCAAATTCCAGGGACAGAAAAAAGAGAATTAAAATGCTGGGGGAAAGAAGACAAGAACCATACCACAGTTTTAAATGATGAAAGTTTTCTTCTGAAAGGTATTTAAGCTGATTCATTCACTAAATAATCATTTTGCTATAATTACCCCAAGTCAAAGTGTTTCAGGCCCAGGGAACACAACGACAAATGAAATCTCTATACTCAGAAGTTTAAATTCTTAGAGCAAATGAGTAGAAATAGAAAAGAAAGGAAATAACTCATAGCAATAGTATATTAGATGGTGAGAGGGAAAAACTAAAGCAAGAAAGACTTGCTAAGGATAATTTTTTAACTTTATACCTTTGTGATTGATTAAATGTATTTTATATAATATTTGTCTTTTGAAACTTACTGAGATTCCAGCTCCAGTGGTGCATACTTTAAAGTCTAGCCCTGGAGAAGCTGAGGTAGGAGGATCACAAGTTTGAGATTAACTTGAGCTAAATAACAAGTTCAAGGTCAACCTAGACTACACAGCAATACTTTGTTTCAAAACAAACTAAAATAAAACAAAAATTTATTGAGACTAAGTTTGGCATGGTGACCTGGACCCACAATGCCTGCTACTAGGAAGGCTAAGACAAGAGGGTCATTTGAGTCTGGGAGATGGAGGCTTGCCAGGGCAAGAGAGCAAAACCCAATTTAATATCAATCAATCAATCAATCAATCAATCTCTAGGTTACTTTTCTCACTGCTGAGACAAAATACTTGACCCCAAAGTTTAAGGAGGAAAGGTTTATTTAGCTCATTTTGTAGAGGTTTCAGTCCATAATTAGCTGGCTCCAAGGCAGTGTGGCAGGACAGAGGGGCATCACAGAGGAGAAAGCAGAGCAGGCAGGAAGCAGAGAGGGAGATCAAGGAAGGGGGAGAGAGACAGACCTTTCCAGGCCACACACCCTTAGTGACCCACTTGCTCCAACTAGGCTTCCCCTCCCAACATCACACCCAGCTATAAAATCAACAGTAGATGAATCCAGGGATGAGTATCACACCTCCTATAACCCAGTCACCTCCCCAAAGTCCCATGTGTGAGAGCTTTGGAAGAACATCCAGATATAAACAATGACAGGTATGCTCGTTAGGTGATTTGTTCTGTGTATATGTTTGGTATATATCTGTTAGCTTTATTGTACTGTTGAAATTACTATTTCTTTACATGTCTCTTATCTGGTTCTTCTATCCTTTATTGAAGTATTGAAGTCTCCAACTGTCAATAAAGAACTGCCTATTGCTCTCTCTCTCTCTCTCTCTCTCTCTCTCTCTCTCTCTCTTTGATACAGGGTCTCACTTTGTAATTCAGGCTGGCCTTGAACCCACTATGTAGCCTAGCTGACCTCAAACTCATGACGATTCTCCTGTCTCAGCCTTTCTAGTGCTGGGATTACAAGCATGTACCACCATGCCTGGCCTCTCCCTTTATTTTTATCAGTTTTTTCTTTATGTGTTTTGAAGGTCAGTTGTGAGATACATAAATGTTTATAATTGTTATATCTTCTTTCTGTATGGAACTATTTATTAATATACCATGTGTTTATGTCTTATAACTCTTCTGGATTTTGTCTGATATTAGTATACTCACTCCATCTCTCTTGTGATTGCTTTTTATATGAATCGTCTTTTTTCATATTTTACTTTAAAACTATTTGTGTCTTTGGATCTAAATTGTGTATTTTGAAGGCAACACATTGTTGAATTCTGGTTTTTAAAATTTATTTTGTTGCTCTCAGTCTATCTGGAGGTAATTCCTAATCATTCATCAAACTTCCTGGAAGATGGTAGAGCAGTAAGTAGCAGAGAAAACAGTCTTGCTGAGAGTCAGCAACCAGATGCTGCAACATGGCAGCAGTGGAGGGGAGTGGCAGACATGGAGGACTGTACTGGCTGGTAGTGAGTGCAGAGCACTCAATCCTTCTGTGGGAGAGAGCGATTGGCTGGGAGCCATTTTGGAAATGGCTGATAAGCCCAGAACCAGGACTAATGCTGGCTTCCTCCAGCAGCGCCCGGCTGGGGGCAGACCTGTGGAAATTGCTTGGATTTTGGCGAGCCCAATGAGTCTGTTCCCAGGGCATGCCTGCTGCGGCTATACACTACTCCACCATAAAGCAACTGCTGGCTGACTGGGACAGAGTAGCATGATTCAGGACTCTGTTTCCACAGGCTGTCTACTAATGAACCCAGAGAGAATCCTGAAAGTGGAATATTTGTTTTTCTTTTCTTTTCTTTTTGTTTTATTTAGTTCTTTGTCCTTCACTGTTTTCTTTCTTTTTTTTTATGAGAGTGAGAGTGGTTCCTAACCTCTTTGTGGGTGTGGTTCTGGTCTGTTCTTCCTTTCCTCTCTTCCATCTCTCTTCCTTCTGTCTTCTGCACCAGTTTCCACAAGTTGGCGGGATCCATCTTTGTCCTCCAACCTTACTTGTAATCTCTTTCTCTTCTTTGACTTCTTTATTTTCTCCTTAACCCATTTTAAATTTTAATCCTGAGGGCAAAATTGACACATTACAGACTTACATATTACATATAATTATCCATTTTGTTTTATATTTTCTTATATAATTGCAAATCTAGTTCACATGATTAAAAGTTGCAAATTAAGAGTTAGCTCAGTTTATTGTTTTCTAGGCTGTGTTTGATGCTCTTGGAACCATTACAGCCAAAATTGACATAACTGTTCTAAACAACTGTTGATCCTGATAATCCATGACTGAGATTAACTGAGGGTCACAGAAAATACAGTGGCACAGTGCTAAAGAATCAGGAACTAGGCCAAACAAGCAACAGTTTTTCATCTCCAACAAACGAAAGAGGTAAGGTCTTCTAAAGCATCCCAAACCTAAAAACCAGCTACACCTGAAAGATACCACAGAGAAGTAATCATCACCTAAGTGTCCTAAATACTAGCAATAAAGCAACCCACCATAGGTAACTTACAAGCATCACCTCAGAAATTAAACTAAAAAAAAAAGAAGAGAACTGAGAAGACATTTAAACAAGATACAACCAAGAAATCCAGTTTTCCAAAGGCAAAAACAGAGGGCAATGAGGTGGGACAATCTGAAAGCCTCCCACCAAGTCTCTCTGAAGTGGAAACAGCAATGCAACTGAATGAGACTCTGGAAAAAATGAAATCAGACACAATCTTTCAAATAACTACAGAGATTACCAAAATACACACCATGCTTAGTGATGTTATAGCAGACACAGAGAAAAAAATAGATGAGCTTAAGCAAATGATTGAAATACAGCATAGGAAAGAAATGGAATCCATAAAGCAGATTCAAGCAGATACCCAGGAGAATAAAAACTCCATTGAAAGTATTTGAAGCAGATTAGGTTAATATGAGGATAGGATCTCAGATATTGAGGACAGGCTCACAGTTAGCAACCATGAAAAGAAAGATTGCTCAAAACTAGCAAGGGACCATAAGAAATCAATCCAGCAGTTGCTAGATGAGACAAAGAAGAATAATTTAAAAGTAATTGGCATCAATGAACAAGCAGGAGATACCACAAATGACATTAAAAAAGATGTTCACACACATCATGACAGAAAACTTTCCTGGTAGAGAAAAAATTTGACATTCAGATAAACTAAGCATATAGAACTCCAATTAGCAATGATTAAAAAAAAAGTACAGCCAGACATATCATAGTCAACATTCCAGAAATTCAATACAAGAATAAAATCCTAAAATCTGTTAGAGAAAAGAAACAAATTATCTATAAAAGAAAACCCATCAGAATTACAACTGACTTCTCAGCACAAACTCTCAAGTCAAGGACAGTTTGGAGTGAGGTACTTCGAGTTCTAAAGGAAAACAACTTTCTATCCAGATTGATGTATCCCACAAAACTATCTTTCAAAATTGATGGAGAAATAAGATACTTTCATGACAGAGAATATCTGAGGAAATTTATGACCACTAAACCAGCATTCAAAAATGTTTTGAAGGACATTCTAGACAGAGATAATAAGGACTACAGCTCCATGAACCCAACAGAAAAAATTCACCAAGGAAGGCAAAAAAATAGAGAGAGAGAGAGAGAGAGAGAGAGAGAGAGGGAGCCAATTACAGGAAAACAACACAAGGGTAAATTAATACATATCATTTGTAGCCATCAATGTGAATAGTCTCAATTCACCAGTCAAAAGACACAGATTGGCAGAATGGGTCAAGAAGCAAGATCCAACAATATGATGTATACAAGAAACACATTTAATTCAAAAAGAAATTCATAGACTGAAATTCAAAGGATGGATAACAATACTCCATGTGACAGGAACCCAGAAAAAAGCAGGAGTAGCTATTCTATTTGCAGACAAAGTGAATTTCAAGCCAAGACTGATTATAAGTGATAAAGAGGAACTATTCAAGAGGAAGATCATAAATATATATGCAATAAATGTATATGCATAAATATATGCAATAAATACTACTGCACCCAACTACATAAAACAATTACTAATAGACATGAAAAATTAAATAAGTCCTAATACAATTCTATTGGGAGATCTCAATACCCCACTGTCACAAAAAAGACAGATCAACTAGACAAAAAAAATCAATAATGAAATGGTAGAACTAAATCAAACTTTTGAACAAATGGACCAAGTAGATGTCTATAGATTGTTCCAACCCACAACATCTGAATACACATTCTTCTTAGCTGTACGTGGGACATTCTCCAAACTAGACCATATACTGGCTCATAGAAGATGCTTAAGTAAATGCAAAGGAATTCAAAGTATCCCATGCACACTATCAGACCACAGTGCAATGAAAGTGGAAATCCATGCCAAAAGAAACCACAAGATCTTCATTAACTCATGGAAATTAAATAGCACCCTACTGAACAACCAATGGGTCACAGATGAAATTAAAGAAAAAAATTAGACAGTTTTTTACAGGCAAGTGATAATGACAATACAACATAGGGGAACTTGTGGGACACAATGAAAACAGTCTTAAGAGGAAAATTTATAGCAGTGAATGCCCATATCAGGAAAATAGCAAGCACATATAAACAACTTTATGCTGAAATTCAAACTTCTAGAAAAAGACATGCAGGCTAAACCAAAAACTAATACAAGAGAGAAAATTACAAAGATCTGAGAAGAAATTAACATATTGGAGACTAAGAAATATATTTTCAATAAGTGTTGCAGAAATAAATAGCTATTTGTATGATAAGTCCTTATCCCTACTCAAACCAGTTACAAACATTAATTTGAGAAAGTATCTAAAGAAAAGCTGAAAAATTCACAAATTTAGGATAAGGTAAAGATTGATTAAGTAAAACATAGAAAGTGCTAACCATAAAATTTTTAAAAATGGAAAAACTGAACTTTATGAAAATTTAACACTTCTAACCATCAAAAGAAATTTAAAAAGCGAAAGTAGAAGCTGAAAATAGATCTCAGAGTACAGTGTGTACCTAGTCCTGGGTCCCATACCTCGTGCCCCCCAAAAACAAACAAAATCCAAAATAAACAAAAATCTTTTTTTAAAAAATTGAAAGAAGAACTGCCAGGTTTAATGTAGTTGTGATTGCCCAACCTGACATTTCCTTATGTATTCTCAAAAAGATAAAGTTATTAAGAAACTCTTGCTAATTTTCTACCTCAAGCTTATGCAGAAAGAAACTTTATGTAAAAGAGAAGATATTAGTAAGCATGTGATGATCAAAATAACCACAAGCAAGGCCACATCCATTTTTAGTATGAACATATTAAAAAGTCTCCTAATTAAGCATGATACTTAAAGACAGATGATGAATTGTTTTCTCTAATTAGTGGAGGTATAGTTGCTGCAGTTAGTAGACATTTACTGTATCTATGTTTGTTCTTGAGTCACCATGTCAGGATGGAGAAAGAAAGAACATAGGAAAAAAGGAAGAGGCTGAAATGTACCTTGGTGGTAGAGCATGGCCTGGCCTGCACAGGGCCTGGGCTTGAGCCCGGTAAGCAGGGACATCAGCACTGGAGGTCAGGTGATGAGACAGAGGGGAGCTGAAGGTGAAATTTTAAGATAATGAAAGACAAGGGAGAACGAAGCAATTTGGAACTAAACTAAAAAAAAAAAAAAAAGAAATTGTAGACTAGGCAGTGAAGCGCAGGAGCCATCCTTGTGGCTAAGAAGCTGGTGCCCTGTGCAGGTGAGCGAGGCTGTCTGGGCTGGGCAGGGGGAAGTATCAGAGACTGAATCCAGGGCTTTGAGCATGCTAGCCAACTGTTACATCGCTAAGCAGTGCTCTCCTTCAGCAGCCTCCAGTCATATGACAGGAACTTGTAAGGTTGCCTAGGTTGGCCTTGGAGGAGGGAGGCTTCTTCTGCCTCAGCCTCTTGAGTAGCTGAGTCAGCAGTGAAGCTCAGCTTCTCTCAGACCCAGAATCCAGACACCTAGACCATGATGACTTCATGGAAAAGGCAGATCTCTGAGAATCAAGAAAGAACTGGGAGGATAATAGGAAGCTACAGAGAAGATGGAAAGAGAGATCACAGTGCAGAGAAAAGAGCAGCGAGGAGTCTGGAGGCTCACCTCACTCCTGGGAAGGAAAACCTGCCCCTGTAGTTGCTAAGATCCTTTGTCCCACTTTTCTTCTCTCTTAGCTTCCAGTGTTTAATTTTTCAAAATTTTCTTTTCATCTCCCGTTCCTAACCCCCATATTTTTACTTGTGTAACCGTTAAGCTTTATTAATCTTTAGCTAGTTACCCTATGTTACCACTGTTGAGTTATTCTCTATTTGGCATAGCTGCTGAATTTAGTAGATATTTATTACATGTTAATATTTGGTTTATATAAAGTTAATACTAATGGTGGTACACTATTAGTTCTTATGAATGGTCAGTATCTAGCTGGTCTTGGATATGAAGTGTTTCAAACCCTAAAAGAAAATAATTTCCAACCCAGACTCATATATCCTGTAAAACTGTCTTTCAAAATTGATGGCAATATAAGCTATTTCTATTAAAAAGAGTCCCTTGAGAAATTCATGATTACCAAATCAATACTAAAAAAATTCTCAAGAAAATTCAAGAAAGAGACAATAAATCCGACAATGCCAAAAGGTACAATGGAGTGAATTCACCAGGCAGTTAAGTGGAGATGGAGGTGGATAAGAGGATGGGGTCAGGGTTTCAGTGACAGGAAAACAATGCAGTGATAGGAATAAGTCAATGCCTTTCAATAATGATTCTTATTGTGAATGCACTCAATTCACCAAGCACAACACACAGATTGGCAGAATAGATTAAGAAACAAAACCCAATGATATGCTGTATACAAGAAATATACTTAATCCAAAAAGAAATAGACACGCCAAAATTCAAAAAAATGGAAAAGAGTATTCCATGCAAAGGGAACCGAGAAAAAGCAGGAGTAACTATCCTAATTTCAGACAAAGTGAATGTCAAGCCAAAACTGACTGGAGGAGGCAAAAATAGTAAGGTTAAGAGAACAATTCAATAGAAAGAGATAACAATTATAAAAATAATGCACATGGCAAGTGTGAGGTTGCGAGTTCGATCCCTGGTACCAAAAAGCAAAACAAAACAAAACAAAAAACACCCCAAAATGCACAGAACAATGGCACACTCAATTTGATAAAACATATGACACTAGACATAAAAAAAATGATAAATATGAACACAATTATAGTGGGGGCTTTCCATATCTTCATTGTCATAAATACATTATCTAGACAAAACAACAAAACAAAACACACCAAAGTATAATAATTAAATTAAACACTGGAACAAATGGATTTTATAGATGTCTAAAGAGTGTTCCACCCAAGAACACATTCTTTTCAGCAGCACATAGGACTTGTTCCAAAATAGACCATAAGCATGCTATTCCATAAAGCATGCTTGAGTAAACGCAAAAGAATCAAAATTATCCCCATACCTGGCGTGAGGGGGGAAAGAAGTAAACTGAAATGTGTTATGTACATGTACCAATCCCTTAAAGTGAATGCAATCATTACATACTGCAAACATGTACCAATAAAAGTAAAAAAAAATCCCATGCTTTTTATCAAATCACAGTGCGGTAAAACTAAAAATAAATGGCAAAAGAAACCACAAAAACTATGCAAACACATGAAAATAAAACAGTACCTTTTGGAATAATCAAGGGGTCACAGGAGAAATAAAAACAAAGAAATTACCTAGTTTCTAGAATCAAATGATAATGCCAGCACAACATAGGAGGACCTATGGGACACAACGAAAGTTGTAAGAGGGAAGTTTCATGGATGTGAATGCCCACATCAGAAAAACAGAGCAAGTCCAAATAAATAGCCTAATGATAGACTTCAATATCTTAGGAAAACAAGAACAATTGAAATCCAGTAGTGGTACAAGAAAGATAAGTATAAAAATTGGAGTGAAAATTAATGACAATGAAAGAAAGAAAAAATCAGTGAATCAAGGAACTCTTTCTGTCAAAGAATAAAAAAGTTGTCTTGGTCACTTTTCTCATTGCAGAGATGAAATAGACAATACCCAAAGTTAAGGGAGGAAAGCTCTTTTGGCTCATGGTTTGTATAAGTTTCAATCCATATTTGGCTGGCTCCAAAGCAGTGTGGCATGGAAATGGGTATCATGGAGAAGAAACAGTTCATGGCAGGCAAAAGATGCCAAAAGCATATGACCAGCAACCAGTGACAATAGCAGCTTCTTTCTGCCCCTTTCATGTGCTGTCTAAGCTACACAGCTTAGGGTGAATGCCAAACCGCTCAGTGGACTAATTTAGTAATCATACATTCTTAATTCCAGCATCACACATTCTATGTCCAGCCACCTGTAAAAAAGCCCCACCTATGACCTCATGAGACTTTGGGGTGATGTGGCAAAAATAGTAAGTACACAAGTACACAAGTAGCCAATCTTACAAACAAACCAAACAAACAGACAAAAACCAACAACAAAAAAGAAGGAATGAAAAAAAGAAAAGACCCAAATCAATGCAATCAGAAATGAAGAAGTGAAAATTACAATGGACACTGCTAAAATCCAGAAGATTAAAGTAACTACTTTGCAAATCTGTACTTTAGTAGATTGGGAATGCAGAAGAAATGGATAGATGCCTAGATACATATGAATTGCCAAAACCAAATCAAGATGATTTACATACACTGAACAATCCAGTAACAAGCAATGAAACTGAAGAAATATTTTTTTAAAATACCAACTAAGGAAAGCCCAGGTCCCAGTGAATTCACTGCTGAATTCTACAAAAACTTTGAGGAAGATCTAATGTCAATATTCCTCAAACTCTTTAATGAAATAGAGAGGAAAGGAGAACTTCCAAAATCATCCCTGAAAGCTAGCATTGCCCTGATTCTAAAACCAGAAAAGGGCTAAACCAAAAATCACAACTGCAGGCCAATCTCTTTAATGAACACAGATAAAAAAAATCTTAACAAGATACTGGCAAGCAATACAGCAAGTCATCAAAAAGATCATAGATTAAAACTAAATAAGATTTGTCCCAGGAATACAAAGATGATTCAACATATACAAATCAATAAAAGTAATACATCATATAAATAGAAGCAGAGACAAAAATCACATGATCTTCTCAACTGATGCAGCAAAAGCCTTTGACAAAATCCAACATCTTTTCATGTTAAAAATCCTGAAGAAAATAGATATAGAAAGACCTTATCTCAATTTGAGTGGAATATGGTTTTTTTTTTTGGTACTGGGGATCGAACTCATGACCTTGCACTTGCCAGACAGGAACTTAAGTCACTGAGCTAAATCCCCAGCCCATTTATCTCAATTTGATAAAAGCCATTTATAACAAACTTAATGTCAACATCATAACTAAATGGAAAAAGGCTGGAAATTTTGTCTCTAAAATCAGGAACAAGACAAAGATTCCACTATCACCACACCTTTGAAATATTAACCAGAGAAATCGTGCAAGAGAAACAAACAAATGAGATATGTATAGGAAATGAATTAAAATTATCATTATTTGCAGATGACATGATCTCATACAAAAAATACTTAAAAACTTTTACCAAAAGGCTCTTAGAATTAGTAACTAAATTTAGCACCATAGCAGGATTGACACACACAAAAAATCAGTAGAATTGTTGTATACCTATAATGAACTCACTGAGAAAGTTTAAAAAAAGTACCATTCCTAATATAAAAAAATTTAGATACTTAAGGATTACCCTAACCAAGAAGTGAAAGATGTACACAGTGAAACTATGGTACTCTCAAAAAGGAGATTGATGAGGACATCAGAAAATGGAAAGATGTCCCCTGTTCCTGGGTAGGTAGAACCAATATTGTCAAAATGGCCACACTTTCAAAACTGATATACAAATTTAACACAACCTCAATCAAAGTACCAATAGCATACTTCACAGAACTAGAGAAAACAATTTTAAAATTCATGTGAAACCTGTAGAGACTTGGAATGGCAAAAGCAATCTGGCACAAGAGCAAATCAGCAGACATCATGTCCAGTCTTTAAGTTATACTACAAAGCTGCAGTGATGAAGGGGAGGGGGGGAGAGAGCGAGAAAGAGGGGGAGAGGGGGAGAGGGAGAGAGGGAGGGGGAGAGGGAGAGAAAATGCACAAAATGGTATTGTCAAAAAACAGACATGGATCAATGAACAGAATAGTGGATGCAGAAACAACTAACAACTCTGGGTACATTCTGCTAACTGATCTTTGATGAAGGAGCCAAAAACACATGCTGAACTAAATATAGCCTCTTAAACAAATGGATGGGGAAAAACTGGCTATCCATATGCATATCCTGTGAATCCATATGAATATCGCATGACTCTACTTTCATATCTCACACCATGTGCTGCACTACAATTAACATGGGTTAAAAAAATCTAAATGTTAAAACAGAAACACTTAACCTGCTGGAAAATAAAACAGGTAAAACTCTTGAAGACATAGCCATAGGCAAGAACTTTCTGAAGAGAAATTCAATTGCACAAAAAATAATACTAATGATCAAAATATGTGATCATATAAAATTAAAAAGCTTCTATACAGCAAAGGAAACAACCAATAAATTAAAGAGAAAACCTACAAAATGAGAAAAAGTTTGCCAGGTATTCCTCAGATGGAGGACTAATATCTAGATTATACAAAGAACTCAAGCAGATTAAACTCTGCAAAATAAAACACAGACAACTGAAATGAACGATACTTTATAGAAGAAGAACTACAAATGACCAATAAATACATGAAAAAATGTAAAACATCACTGGACATTCAAGCAATGTAAATTAAAACAATATTGATTCAAAAAAGAATTGGTATCACCAGTAAATCAAACAATAGCAAACACTGGTGAGGCTCAGGGGAACAAGAGACCCTTCTACATTGTTGGTGGGAATGCAGACTAGTACAGTCACTATGAAAAGCATATGGAGGGTCTTCAAAAAACTAAAGCTTGAAATTCCATTTGACCAAATTATTCCCCTTGTAGGCATCTTCCCATAAGAGTTAAAGACATTGTATCACCATGATACACACACAACCATGCTTATAGCAGCAAAATTCATAATAGCTAAATGTTGAAAGCAGCCTCTATGTCTATCAATAAATAAGTGGATAAATAAAATGTGGTATTTGTATACAATGAAGTAAAACTCTGCTATAAAGGATAAGCTTGAGTCATTTATAGAAAAAATGGCTGTGCCTTCACACCATAGTGTTAAATGAAATAAATCAGGCACAAGAGCTTAACTATCACATGGTTTCTCTTATATGAGCAACCTAAAATATAAATGAAGAGCAAAATAAAAGACAGACAATAGGAAATAAAGGGAGATAGGTCTTTTTCTTTTCTAAGAGAGAGTCTTGCTATGTAGTTCAAGCTGACTTTGAACTCATTATGAAGCCCCAGCTGGCCTTGAATTTTGGTTCTCCTGCCTCAGCCATAACCCACAAGATAGATCTTTTGCAAATGGGAAGGGAACCAAGAGACGGAGGGAGGGACAGGGAGAGGAGAGGAAAGGGATGAAGAAAAATAATTACAGGGCTGGGGATTTAGCTCAGTGGCATAAGCACCTGCCTTGCAAGCATGAGGTTGTGAGTTCAAACCTTGGTACAAAAAAAAAAAAAAGAAAAGAAAAGAAAAAAGAAAAATAATTACGATGTGTTATGTGCATATACTAACTCCACACAAGAAATACGATCATTATGTACTACACACTTGTACTTATAAAAACTGAAAAAGAAATTGTACAATATCACACTGTTAAAAATGAGTGCCCTTGAACTGTGAATCTTGTAAATCATTCTAAATTCTTTAAATAGAAATACAAGAATGAGCTAAACTTGTAGACAGCTATTACAAAAGGAGACTAGAAAATGAGAATGAGAATAATTGAGGTGGGCAAGACAGCAAAGTGCCTGTAGTCCCAGCTACTTAGGAGGGGAAGGCAGGAGCACTGCAAGTTTCAGGCCAGCCTGGGCAAGGTTAGTGAAATTCTTCTCAAAATGAAAAATTGACACCAGCAAACAAGCCCAGTCTGGAAGCAGCGCCATGTGCAGACCACCACCAGACAGGGAACAGCCAGACCCCAGCCCCTTCCCGAGTGCAGGCTGGCAATACAAGAAATACCCGTAAGTGATAGGTTTATCTGGAGAAACACAGGCTGTGATGATAGCTTTGGAGGTGAAATGCAGCTGGGTGCCTGAGCTGCTGTGGTGTTTCACTGAAATTGCAGGGCTAGGGCCTGTGGTTTGAAAATAAGTTCAGAGGATTGTGGTATGCTGTGTGGCATCTAGGAGGGGATCTTCTGAGGGTTGCAGCCATTGTTGATTCCCTATAGTTTTGTTTTGAGGTCCTATATTGTTTCCATTGTTTTGTTGGATTGGGTTTTATTCTCTCTTGTTTTGTTTGATTATGTTAAATCTGATGGCAGGAGCCGCTATTTCAAAAATAGCAAGATATATTATGGTAGTCATTTTGGATTTACTATTGGTATGTTTTGAAATCCTTTATTGTATTCATTGTTTTGTTTTTATTGTTTCTATTCTATTCTGTTCTGTTTGATTTTTACTATGTCCGAAGTTATCTGCAGCTATTTTGAAGACATCAAAAGGCATTATGGTAACTATTGTTGATTTATAATGTTTTGAAGTCCTGTATCTCCTACACTGGTTTGTTTTGATTGGTTTCATTCTGTTTTATCCTCTTTAAAAAAATAAAATGAAAAATAAAAGGGGCTGGGGATGTAGCTCAGTGGCAGAGCACCCCTAAGTACTTTGGTAATAAGGGTTCTATCCTTAGTACTAAAAATTTAATTTATTAAACTGGATATGGTGGCACACACCTGTAATCCCACCACCCTGGAGGCTGGGGCAGAAGGACTGTAGTGAGTTTGAGGCCAGCCTATGCTACATAGTGAGTTGAAGGTTAGCCTGGATGACATCTGTCTCAAAAAAAAAAAATAAATTAAATCAAAATATAATATAATAAAATATTTGAGTTAGTAATTCCTTGCCCAACAAATAAGAGGAAATAGATAAAATTATAACACAATGTTCAAACTAAATTGATTTTCTTTAAACCAGCATTCTAAAAAAAAAACCAAAAAAACCCCCAGCATTCTAAAGCATTTTTTTGAATCGAATATCAAAAATTAAAAATAAAATAGACATAAATTAAAAGATATTTGATTTACCTTAGGGGAGAAGTAGGAAAAAGTGAGAAGCTCGTCTTAGAAAGGAAGACTGCTTTACAGGATGGTCATGGAGGGATGGGTTGGAATGACAGTGTCAGGAGGTTGAGGCTGTGGCTCAGGGCTGACGTGCTTGCCCTGACCAGGTGTGGTTGGAGCACTCCTATAATCCCAGCACTCAGGATCTGAGGCAGGTGGATCATTGCAAATTCAAGACCAGCCCAGGCTACAAAGTGAGCCCAAGGCCAGTTTGAACCACACAGTAAGACCTTGTCTCAAAAAGAAAAAAAAAAAAAAAAGGTGCTTGCCCTGCCTGTGTGAGAATCTAGGTTCAATCCCCAGTACAGCAAAAAGCAAAAACAAACCAATCTGCTAAAAATAAATACATCGTGTTCTCTCAAAATAACCTATTTTCATCCTTTGGAGTGTACTTGTTTCACTTCTACTTAGCCCAGACTTGCTCCTTAGAGGCTGTTTCTTTTTGTATCTTTTGTAATGTAATACCTTGCCCCTGTTTGCACTTGTTTTAATCAATTCTTTGACCAGGAAAGAAAGAAGTTAGGAAAAAAAAAAAAAACACTTCTGGAAGGAGGCTCCAGCACCCCAAATCCTGGTAACATATTTGGTGCAGCTAGCCAGGAGCAGGATAGAGCGAGCTCCACTTGTGATGTCTGAAGAAAAATTCTACCTAGAGGCAGAATGCTACTCCTGTGAACCTCTGGAAGGCCTAATGCTCCTCTTCAAAATGCAAAATGCTGGATGAGTATGGTGGTACACGCCTGCAATTCCAGCACTGGATCACCACTAGTTCAAGGCCAGCCCGGGCTATACAATGAGTCCAAGGTCAGCCTGAACTACATAGCAATACCTTGTCCCACACCCATTTCCCAAAGAAAAAGCAAGACTCCAGCATGGCTCTGAGTACAGATAAGTAAATGGATACCTGTACTGAGACTCCTGGTTTAATTAGATCCATAATGTGGGTAATCCTGCTAGGAGTGTGGCTCTTGGTAGCTAATCTAATATACTTCTTTGCTACACTTTCTTCTCCATAGGAAGTATGGAAGTCTGACCCACTTCCTCCCGTATTTGAGTCTTGCATCTCCAATCTAATAAAATTCACCAAGATTTTTCCCATCAAATAGGCAGCTTGTGGAAACACTAACACTCTTCTTATTTTATTCTGACAGATTTTATTTCCCTTCAGCCCAGCCGGTGACCCACAACTCCCCAAGGTAGTGGGACAGCCCATAAACCCCAGGAGGCTGGGCCTACAGCCCCATTCAGCAGAAAATAGCTATATTAAGAAGGAGACCTCCACTGCTCAGCGCTCCACAGGGAGTTATGGGGATTTATGTGTCGCAGGGGAGAATGAGGCAAAAAACTGGGATGTGGCAAAACTGGCTGGAGAAGTAGGCGTGACCGCTAATTACAGAATCCTGGGCACATGCGCAGAACAGTTCCCAAAGCCCTGCATGTGGACTTCTTGTAAGAACTCAAGCAGGTTTCTGAAAGGACAGTCAGATTTAAAAAGGACAGTTGACCTCAACCTCCCTGCTATCATGTTCTCTCACAGTGGCCGACTCTTGTCCTGTATGGTGTATTTATTTTTCCATGGCCCAAAAACAAGCAAACAAACAAAGAGCATTATTATATCTGGTAATAAAGCAAAATTCATATATATGTTGCCCAGAAGAAACCCATATTAAACGTAGTGGCGTAAAATAGATAAGGTTAAATAGTGGGAAAGGATGTGCAATGCAAACACTAAAAGCAAACACATAGCTAGAAACCCTAACTTCCTGGCCATTATAATACATATAAAACATGTTTCAGGACGTGAAATTTTAGCAGAATAAAGAGAAACTTTACCATATGATGAAGTGATCAACTCTTGAAGACATATGGTATAGTCAGTGTTTACAAGGGAAAATATTAAATATAAGACACATAATTTATAGGATTATTTTATACTATTTACCCAAGGAGTCAAATGCAAAAGAGTGCAAGAGATCTGTCCACACATTAGAGACCCAGAGAATCCAGCTGAAGGCCTGGATCCCATGGCAATGTCCTGCACAAGTCTAGCTGAAGACCTAGAGTTCATAACAATGTCTCTAAGACCAGATTGAGGCCTACAGTCCACAACAATGTCTCATGCAAGTCTGTAACAATGATGTACACTGGAAAGGCCCAAAGGTCAGTGGTGGAAGCTAAAAAGTCTGTGCCAGTGGGATGAAGGATCTGTGCCAGCAGGTTGAGGGATCTGCACTGGAGCCAGGAAGCGATGCTCAAGGTTAGGACCAAAGCTCCCCCAAAGAGAACCATAGCCATCCTTAGGAACAGTGAGGTCCCGACCTTCTCTGATGATGATACAGTTAGGTTCTTATTAGCAAAGCCAGCATAACGAGCTTTTCTAGGAGAATCAACAGCACCCCATCTTTCCGCCAGTTCTCTTTGTTTCATCATCAGGTGGGCCTTCCACACCCAGCATCATGCTGACTGAGTTGAGCTGGGTGTTACAAGCTGACCCTTAGTTGATCCACCACAACATAATAATGTTAAGGGTTTATACATCTAATGATAGAGCTTTAAATACATGTAGGGCATGCAGCTCAGTGGTAGATCACATGCTTAGCATACCTCAGGGTCTGTATTCAAGCCCAAGCACCAAAAAAAAAAAAAAACTCCCAAAAATAACACCCAGAAAGATGCTCTTGAAAGCATCATGAGAGTTATAAGAGAATAAAATATAAAAATAATATAGTATAAAATATTTGGTGGGAATAGCTAAGTGATAGAACTCATGGAAATTTAGCATTCACAAGGCCTGGGTTTGACCCATACAGTGTGCGCGCGTGTACACATAAACACACATACTCACACACACACTATAAAATAAAATACACACAGCAAATAATGAAAACACTAAAAGGAGACATACATATATCCTTAATTATGGTGAAAGACTTGAATATTTCTCAGTTGTTAGTATAAAAAACAGATAGAAAATC
The DNA here is from genome assembly GCA_004027455.1 of Hydrochoerus hydrochaeris. Lineage (NCBI taxonomy): Eukaryota > Metazoa > Chordata > Mammalia > Rodentia > Hydrochaeridae > Hydrochoerus > Hydrochoerus hydrochaeris. The sequence continues at coordinate 92,285 of PVLA01002086.1, forward strand.
AATAATACAGGAGGACTGGAAAACATAATCATCCAGTCTGACTTAATTTTTATGAACATGCGTCTGACAAAAGCAGAATATACTAATTCTTTTTAAGTGCCTTTTGAATATTCACTAAGGTCACATTCCTGGCTGCAAAGCAAATCTTAACAAATTTAAAATAATTTAAATTATGCAAAGTTTATTCTTAAAACAGGATTAAATGGAAGGATATTTGAGAAATCCTTAAATAGACTTCAAATAACACTTATCACCCATTAATCAAAAAGGAAATAAAAGAATTTAGAAAATAAAAATATAAAAAATTAAAATTTGTGAAACACAACTAAAAATACACTTAGAATAACTTAGAGCATTAAGTAGAAAAGACTCAGATCAACGATCTAAGTTTCCTCTTTAAGAAACTAGAAAGGTCTGAGGCAAGAGGATTTCTGGGAGTTTGAGGCCAACCTGGACTATATAGCAAGACCCTGTCTCAGAAAAGACAGAAAAAAAGAAAGAAAGAAAGGAGCTAGAAAAAGAGAAGCAAATTAAACTCAAAGCATGCAAAAAAGAAATCAATGTAAGAGCAAATTTCTATGACAAACAAACCAAAAAATCAATAGGAAATCCCAATGGAAGCAAAAACTGGAAAAAGAAAAGAAAAAAAAGAAGAAAAGCTGATTCTTTGAAAAGAGCAATAAAAACTGAGAAATCTCTAACTTGACTGACTAGGGGAAAAAAAAGGAGATTATATAAATTATTAATATGAAGAAAGTAACCTCTCTATATGTTCTACAGGCATTAAAAGGAGAGTATTTTGAAATTTATGCCAAAAAATATCTTGACCTAGGACAGAGGTCAGCATGTAATGGTCCATGGGTCAAATGAGAACACGAGCTCAAAGTAGTTCTTACATTTTACATCTAAAACAGATACTTAGAAAGAAGGTACTGAGTATATAAAGTGGGATAAACTGGGTGATGGAGTGATGCATAAAATTTTTTATGTCTGAGTTTCCCAAGTTTTCTTTAGCCAGTTATTTTTTAAATGACAACAATAACAACAAAAACAATATTACCATGCATAAGAGAGACCTGCTTCATGACTTCCAATGCAGGTGTTCTGTCTTTGGAAGCCTCCTCCCTCTTTCCAAAGGCTGCAGTGCCCAGGGCCTCAGCTCCAGTGCCCAGGAGAGAGCGTGGGATGTGGCTGATAGGACACAGCCTGGGGCCCCAGGAGGACTCTGGAGAAGCCAGCGTCCTACTGTGGGGAGGTGCCTGGCAGACACCATCAGCATTCACAAGCACTCAGGCTTGGAAAGTGCGCTGCCGGGCACTTGAAGAGACCTTACACCTTGCCAGGAAGGAAATGAGGACTCTAGACAGGTATGGGCATCAGCACCTGACTTCACGAGGGAGTCTGGGCCAACACACTAGGAAATATTTCCTGCTGTGTCGCTTCACCCTTGTGCAGATGTCCAGAAAACATCACAGGGATGAGCATACATGAAGCCAGTTCCCTGCTTTGGTAAGGGGCGGACCTGTTGCCACTTTCAAAAATCTATAGACCATGGGTCTGCAAACCAACTCTGGTTGTCCAATTCAGTTATAAATCTTGCAAAATTTATAACTAACCCCAAATCTTGTCTTTCCTACTTGGGAGGACTGGGCAGGGGAAGAGAGGAGGTTCAGCCCAGACTGACACCATAACCTGGGACCCAAAACAAGAAAGATTTATAGATAGGCATGTAGCTCAAGTGGGGCCAGCAGTGCATAAGAACACAGTGGGTAGGAAGTCCTCCCATGGCTGTAGTAGAAAGCTTTCTGCTCTGTGACAAAACACCTGAGTTAAACATTTTAAAAGGAGGAAAGTTTTACTTCAGTTTCAGAGGATACAGTCTATGTTTGCTGGGGTCTGTTGCTTTGTGCCTATAGAAATGCATGGCTCAAGTGGAGCCTGAGCCCCCATACCTTAGGACAGCCGAGAGAGACAGAGACAGAGAGAGGAAGAAGGAGGGGAGAAAGGAGGGCAGGGAGGGAGGGAGAGAAACAAAGGCAGAGGCAGAGGCAGAGGCGGTCAGAGACAGAGAGGGGGAATGGGGCCAGGACCCCAATCTTCCTTCAAGGACACACCTTCTAGTCCCCCATTTCTAACGGTTGTCCCACTCCCAGTAGTGCAGTGGGCTGGGGAACGAGATTTCAGCACATGGACTTTGGGGGCATTCATGATGGGAGCCATAACAACGGTGCTCTGGCCAGAGCAGCTGTGTGATTTTAATTCTGCGTGATCGTATCTTTGCTCTATCACAAAAGACCCAGAAACTGTGCCCCAGCCATGCAGCACAGTGCCCAGTCGTAGCGGCCCAGGCAGAGCCTGCATCCGAGTCCAGCCAATACGCTGCCTGCCACTTTCAGGTTTTCCTTTTCACAGCTAACAAATTACCAGTAAAGACTGGCTGGCTTGGTCTCCTTTGTATCTTTGGTATTCTTCTGTGTTTACTCTTCCACAGGCACTTCTGAGTCCTGTGTGCTACTGTGTGTACCCAGATTTATGTATAGACATTCAAACACCATCTGGAAGAGCAAATGACTCTTTGAAGCCTATGGAGAAAGTGCCAGATGGAGGTTTATATGGCTTTTTCCTAAAAGTCCTGCATCTTTTCCTGAAGTATATTAAAGAAAAAAATCCAGACCAGGCCTGGTGGTTCACACCCGTAATCCCAATACTTAGAAACTGAGGTAGAAGGATCACAAGTTTGAGCCCAGTATGAGCATTTCAGCAACTTAGGGGAACTTGTCTTAAAATAAAAATAAAAAAGAGCTAGGGATTTAGCTCAGTGTGCAGGCTCTGGGTTTAATTCCCAGTACCACCTCACTCCCTAAAAAGCTTCAATAATCCTACACTTCTTTAATCAATAAAATATACATATATAAGCCTAAATCTAACAAGAAAGCTTTTATTTGTTTGTTTCTTTGTTTTCTCACATGCATGCTGGGCAAGGAGAGGCAGTTAAATTGTAGGATGTCTGCTCAGCACACCTGAAGCCCTGCCAAAAGCAAACAAAACAAAAACCACACATACATGAGTTCCTTTCTCCTGCAGTGTAGGCCAGGGCTTCTTTCCTCAGAGACTGAATCTTGAAAACAAAAGCAGAAGCTGCCAGGTTCCTTTGTCTTAGGGTGGGAAGTTTGAGGATGGTATATTTACAGTAATCTTTGGTCAAGTGTCCCAACACCAGCCCAAATTCTGAGGGTGGGAAGACACATCCCCCACTCCCTGGGGGCAGAAGCAAGCGCAGAATCACTCAGCAACAGGGAGGCATGTCAAGCTACAGGAGATGGGTGTGCCAGTTGTTTCTGGTGCCAATTCCAAGCCCAAAGACAAAACACACAGTGTGCCAGACAAAGATTTGAGAGGGCTTTGGGACAGGTGAGAGAAAATTGGAACCCGCTTTGATGAGACAGCCTGTATACCTGCATTTTTTCCCTTCTTTCCAAACTTGAAGCCAGGGAAGGAAAACAACTCTCCAATACTGCCTTCAGTGACCTCCCCACTGTCCCTTCCTGATTGTGTCATTTTCCTCTTCTGGACCGGCTTCTGCTTTTCATGGCTGAGCAAGCTCTGCCCCGATGGTAGTCTGCAGAGACCAGTGACTCAGTGATCATGCTGCTTTTTCAGTGGATTCTGTCTCACGAACTTGAAACACAAATGTTTCCTTTTTCACAGGTGCACTACACCGCGGTAAACATCTGTTGACTTGTATTCCTTTCCCATTTGGATAGCAAGCATTGAAATATAACTTTGCTTTCTGCCACCAGCTTCTTTGGTGATTGTGTGCACTGAAAGTTCCTTCAGGTTTATCCAAAAGCATACCAGAAGTGAATCCAGTTTTCTTCAGACTTCTGTTAGTCCGTTTTCAGTCATTATAACAAGGATGACACAAACTATCCGAGACAGGATACTTTGTGAAGAAAGGTAGTTTTTTTGTTTTGTTTTGTTTTGTTTTTTGCCATGGTGCTGGAGGCTGGGTGGCCCCACCTGTTTGTCCTCTGTTTGGCTTTTCTGGCAGACACTGACACGAAAGAGGCAGCATGTACAGAAGAGATCGAAGTCAAGATAGGCAGTCACAGAGACTCAGGGATCAGGTTCACTCTTTATAACAACTCATTCTTGGGAGAACTAATTTATTTTATGCAACCAGAAATAATCCTTTCTTCAGGTGGCAGCGCAGAGACCTAAGCACTTTCCACCAGGCCCCCATCTTCACAGTGCAGCATCCTTAGACTGAGGACCAAGCTTCAAACACATGCAAGTTGAGAGAATACACAGACCACAGCGAGTTCCTAGCACTTGCTCTGCAGTTGCTGTAGATAGCCAACTGCTGATCTGATGAAAACCTCTCACTTAAATAAACTGGGACTCCTGCCTACAGCTCCTTTTAGAACCATGTTTCTGGCCTTAATATCTGTCTCAACATTGCTTCCCTCTCTTTCTGTGGGTGTGTCCCACCTGTTCTGTTTTTATGACTTGCATTCCAAATGTTTAATTCCTTCTTCCTTTTGAGCCAATCGTTTACATCCTCCTCCACCTATTTAGTAAGATTAAGGTGCTGCATGGCACTAGCCAGTGGTGACCAAGTAAGTGGGAGAGGCAGTGCCGAAGTTTGGAAGTCACCACCGGAAGAAGTAGGCATCTGTATGGGAGCTGTGGCAAATGCATGTGTATATCAGCTCCAAGAACCACAGGTTAGTCAGTGAGGCACAGGGTGGCAGAGCTTATTGGGGCCAGCTATGCAGACCCAGATGCTGCCCAGCACATTTCACAAAGTGGTAAGCTCATCAACTGAAAAGTCTCCAAAAATGTTCAGTTCCTTTTTACCCATCAGTGCGCATTGTGAGAGCTGTGGATGTTGCTCAGTTGTGTAGCACCTGCTCAGAATGCACCAGGCCCTGGGCTCACCCCCAGCACCACAGTCACCACACACACACACACACACACACACACACGACATTATGAGGCCAGTTAACAAAGATGAGAGAAAGCCAAAAATACAAGAATTGATTTGATAGGAAAATATAATAGCTAAATATGGCTAGGAGAAAAGTCGTATGTGTCCATAGACAAGACAGTGTCCATAATTATATTTATAACTAGGTGTTTATGGTTAATGCAGACAGCTATTTTTAGATACTCTATCCTTACTGTCTTTATGAAGTTATCTTTAGGCATTTTATTTGTTTTTGTTTTTTTAAGACAGAGTCTTGTTTTGTAATTCAGGCTGGCCTCAAACTCATGGCCCAGGATGATCCCAAACTCTCAATGATCCTCCTGCCTTAGCTGCCTGTGAATTATAGATGTGCACCACCAGCCAGGCCTTGGTTGGTGTAGTGGATTGGTAACTGGTGATCAACTTAAATACCAACTGAATTGAATCAGTGTGGTGGTGAGCATGGACACCCACCTGAGGACTGTGGCCAGCATTTTTATAAAGGAGATGTGGAAAGGAAGAAAGAAACTTTGTGGGTTTTCCTAAGTTTGCCATTGATTGGAGCCATTGGTTCTCCTGGAGGAGCTTGTCATGCTAGCTTTCCTAATATGAACTTGGCTGTTATCATCGGAGGAGCTCAGAACCTTGTTGCTGAGAGTGGCTGTGGTCCACTTTGGGGTAACTGGTCATTTCCTGGCTCTGGAAGGGAAGATATGTGCTGTTCAATCTCCAGAAGTTTGTCTTGCTGATTTCCTGCTACATACTCGACTGTTCTCATTGATGGAGGAGCTTGGGACCTCATTGTTGCTGAGGATGGCTGTGGTACTTTTCAGGGGAGCCCTGGTTCTTTATTTTGAGGGTTGCTTCTTGGCTCCAATACAGAACCCTCAACCTACTGGCACAGATCTTCACCCCATTGGTATAGACTTTCTATCTTCCACAGCTGATGTTAGGGCCTTCCCAGTGCAGAACCATGAAACAGACTTGCATGAGTTATTGTTGTAAACTCTACATCTCCAGTTGGACTCCTGTGAGGCATTGTCATGGGCGCTAGATCTTCAGCTGGACTCGTGCAGGACATTACTGTGGGATCTAGGCCCTTGGCTACTTGGGAGACTGAAGCAGGAGGATAGCATGCTCAAGGCCAGACTGGACACATTAATTGAAAACTTGGAATAAAAAGAAGTGGAAGAATGTAATTCAGTATGAAGGCCCTGGATTCAATCTCCAGTACTGCAAGACAAACAAACCAACAAATAAAGAAACCATGAAGAATGAAAGAAAGCAAAGAAGCTAAAAGAAGGTCTTTGATGGACTGGTAGATATGGTTTAAGGAAAGAATCAGTGAAAATAGAAACAGCCCAAACTGAAATACAAAGAGAAAAAGGAGGATAAAAGCAGAATACCCAAAATCTGTGAGATAATTACAAAAAACATAACACGTATGCAGTAGGAATACAATAAAGAGAAGAAAAAGATACAGAAGACATATTTGAAATAACAAGAATTTTCCAAATTTAATGCAGAAACAAAGCCACAAATTTAGAAAACTCAGAAAACACCACATAGAATATACAACAAAAAATGTACATGTAGACATATCATATCCAAGCTACAGAAACCAAAAATGAAAATCAAAATCTTGAAAGTCAGAAAAAAAAATCCCACCTTACTTATTGGGAAAGAAGAATATAAATTATATCAAACTTCTTTTTATAAAATATGCATACCAGAAACACAAAAATCAGTGGTGGGAATGTACAGTGGTACAATCATTGGAGAAAATAATTTGGCAATTTTTTCTATAAAAATGTACAACAGGTGTGATACCCTGATGTGGTAGCCAGGTTTAATCCCAGCACTCAGCAGACTGAGGACACCCTGGATTACATAATCAGACCCTGTTTCAAAGGGCACACCAAATCAAAACCAAACCAATCAAAACAAAACAATAACCAAACAAAATAAATGAAACAAAGAAGAAAAAACCCTCGAAACATACATTTTTTTAATTAGTCTATGATTGCAGTGCACAATGATTATATTCATCATAGAGAGTTGGTACCTGGACAGAACACATTTTAATTCTGTTTTACATCTTTTAAAGCCTCCCATCCCTCCTTGCTCCTTCCAATACTTGATCTTCATCCATTTACAAAAGCTCTATTTCCTTTTTTTTTCTTTTTTTCTTATCCTCATCCCCTCTCCATGTTTCCATCTCTTGTTTTCCCATCAGTTTGAAGGGAAAACAAAGAAGTAGAGGAAACCTACTTCTTCCTTATCTATCTTTGATTTTGCTCTTTATTTATATTTTTTGAGTTTCTCATATAAGAGATACCACTCAACACTTAAGCTTCTGTGTTTGACTTATTCATTTAATATGATGGTCGTAAGTTTTACCTAGTTTATATTTCAGGAAATTAGGCTGTCAAAAGTTTTACCTAGTTTATATTTCAGGAAATTAGGTTTTTCTATTTTACTATTTATGTCTTTGGTCTTTTTTGTTATTGTTTAGTACTTGGTGACAGATGTGGGCTTGTGTACAGCCAACTTTTCTAGAACTATTTGTTAAAGAGACTTTCCTCTAGCATATATTCTTGGCCCCTTTTTCGAAGATCAAATAGCTGAATGTGTCTAGAGTTGTTTCTGCACCCTCTATTCTGTTCCATTGATCCACATGTCTGTTTTTGTGCTATTACCATGCTGCTTTTGTCACTGTAGCTTTGTAATATAACTTTAAATCTGGGATTGTGGCGCCTCCTGCTTTGCTGTTTGTTGTGGTTTATACATTGTTTCAAATTGAGAAGTCTAGAAGCTTAACTGACTCAGCAGCTCTACATCCTGGGGTATAGAGAACAAGCTGTTACCTTTCTAGGATATTGTTCATTGTATCAATTTGAGGTCAGAAGTTTAAATAAAGTGATTAAGCAGGGGTTCAGGATCCTTAGTTTGTAACATCCTCATCCTATCCAAGAGGAGGGCTGGCAGGTGGTGTGCGTGCTACACCCATCCTAGTGGAGCAGCCTGCAAACAGTAAAAGGCAAAGGAGGAAGGACTGATTACTGGTTCTGAGGAGCTCCAGTCTTTGCCTTCAGCTTGGACATTGTCTTCTGGCTTCTGGCACAGACTGGTCAGCTTCTGCCTGGGACTCTTCAGCCTTCCTTGTAGATTCTTCAATGTTCCCTCACAGACACATTGGCCTCCTCATATGGACTTGCACAGGACACTGCAGTGAGCTCCAGCCCTTGTATTGGACCCCTCCACCTCCAGTGTGCAGAAGCCCTCTGCATGCTCCCTCATCCAACTTTGAGCCTGAACATTGTAAGCCAATCTTCTAATTTCTTATATGTTTGTATATCTTGTGTTATATCTGTTTCTCTAGTAAACCCTGACTGATACAGGCTTTGGTACTGGGACTGGCTCCAGAAAAACACAATTATAATGATGGCGTTTTTTAATGGCTTCAGGGATTCCTAGAATTGGCTCTGCAATTTGATGAGACTAAAGACACCATGGTCTTTCCTTCTACTTCTGTGGGTATACTGATAATCCTTGGTGTGAGTCGTTTAATCTAATATGCTATATAGGTCCATTTGATTATCGTAACTCACCACTTGTGAGGTGTCAGGAATTTAGTGATTCTGTATATGACAATTTTAAATTTCTTTGGAAGAATAAGAAACATAACGATGCTGGATGGTTGGTCTTAGTATCACTGGAAAAATTAATGAAATAAACTGATAGGCTCACAGTATCCATAGGAAGTCTAAAGTCTTGTGGTTGTGAGGACAAACTGAAAAAGGAAAATAAGGGGCTCAAAGATTCAAATTCCCAGCTCCAGAACAGATAAGAAATTTAAAAGTTTTTAAGTATTTCCTGAAAGAAAATCTCTTCTCTGAAAGGCTGAGGATGCAGAAACCCAAACATAGTCCCTCATAATTTGATTGGTTGAACTGCAACATAAGTTTAATGCTCAGGTCTGGGGAATTAGCTCAGTAGCATAAGTGCCTGCCTGGCAAGCGCGAGGCCATGAGTTTGATCCCTGGTACTACCCACCCCCCAAATCTTTAATGATCAGTCTCTAAGTTTATCTGAGGCAAAGGTGAGGGTACTGATCAGAAAAGAATGGGATCCTATAAACTGGGATGGAGACATATGGGAGGACCCTGAGGAAGTTGGGGATATTGAGTTTCTAGATGCTGGTGAGATTATTTTGCCAGAGGAAGACATTTCTCCACCCACTGTAGCAGAGGCATCATCACTTCCACTCCCTGTGGTGTTGGCATCTTCTGGTATGCCTGGGAAACGAATCCTGTGTTGACCATGCAGGATAATATTGACACTTCTCAGGCCCCATCCTAACCACCCATTTTTGCCTATAACCAGGTTTTTGCCCATAACCAGGTTCAAATCTCAGAAGGCGCCTAAAGGCGAGGTACATAGTATGACCCATAAAGAGGTCCACTGTTCTCCCAAAGAACTTCTTGAGTTTTCTTTTACAAGCAGACGCCTAACAAGAAAGTTAGGGAATGGATTTTATGAGTGTGGGATAACGGTGACAAAAATATACACCTGGATCAGGTTGAGTTTGTTAATATGGGCCTATTAAGCAGAGATTCTTCACAAAGATGGCCCACTGTGAATGAGTTAGAGATGCCTGATATTCCATGGTTTACTTTTGATGAGAGGATTCAGAGGCTCAGGGAAATGGGAATGCTGGAGTGGATCTGTCAACTCAAGCCTAATCCTCCACATTGGGATGATCCAGAAAACATACCCTTCACCAGCACCTTGAGAAACAGATTTGTGAGGGGAGCACCAGCATCCCTGAAGGTTCCTGTCATTGTTCTTCTTTGCATGCCAGACCTTACGGTGAGGACCGAGGTTATTCAATTAGGACTTTTTTTTTTTTTTTTTTTGGTACCAGGGAATCAAACTCATGACCTTGTGCTTTCCAGGCTCAATTAGGACATTTAAGGGCAATGGGCTTGATTGGGTCCTAGAGTGGCAGAGGTCAAGTGGCAGCACTCAATTGCCAAAGGCAGGGTCCCTATACTTTCCATAAGGGACAGCAAAAGCAGAAAAATGACCAGAATAACCTGATACATGCAGACCTATGGCCCTGGCTGATTAGCCATGGTGTTCCCAAAAGTGAAATACATAGGAAGCTTACAAAAATTTTACTAGATTTATATAATTGAAAAACTTTAAGGGCGAATGAACAGAAGCCTACTTCCTCTCAGGATAACAGGGAATCCCAACCTCTTAATGAGTTTCCAGACTTGAGCCAGTTTACAGACCCAGAATCCCTTGAATGAAGGGGAGGCCAGGTCCCCATGAGGAAGGATCTTGCTGTATATTATAATATATATTCCCTCCCCAGTTCTCCAGTAATAAGGCTGTGGCTGAATCTAGCATTTGTGATTGGTTTGTTGTGTAGCGCTGGGATTGGTGATGTAAGTGTTCCACTCGCCTATAGGTGGAGCAACAATATGATGTAATTGAGGCAAGGTGTGTATCCTTCTTTTGCTTTCACTTTTGCTTTTGCTGTTTGCAGTAGCCATGAATGGCTGCCCTGCCATGCCTCGCTGTCTTGGAGCCAACTGAGTATGGACTGAAACCTCTAAAAACTATCAGAAATAAACTTTTCCTTCCCTAAGTTTAGGCATCAGGTATTTTGTCAGGACAACTAGTAAACAGTAACTAAGACAATGTAACAAAAATGTATACAATCAATCTTTCTCCCATCCCTCCCTAGAGGGACCTGAGGCCTTTTATCCAAGTAACTGTACACTAGGGAAAGAGCAATGATCAGACATTTCGGGCACTACAAGACACTGGTTCTAAACTAACCCTGATTCTAAGGGATCCAAAACACCCTGTGACCCTCCAATAAGGGTAGGGGCCTATGAAGGTCAGGTGATCAATGGAATTTTAGCAAAGATCTGACTCACAGTAGGTCCAATATGTCCTTGAAACCATCCTATTGTCATTTCTCCTGTTCTAGAATGCATAATTGGGATAGATGTACTTAGTACTTAGAAGAATTTTCACATTGGTTTTCTAACCTGTTGTGCGAAGGCTATTTGGTTGAAAAGGTAGATGGAAGCCATTAGAGTTATTTTTGCCTGGTAAAATAGTAAGCCAGAAGCAGTATTGCATTCCTGGAGGTATTACAGAGATTACTGCCACCATCAAGGACTGAAAGGATGCACAGGTTGTGGTCCTCACCCCATCTCCTTTTAAATCTCCCATTTGGCCTGTGCAGAAGACAGCTGGGTCTTGTAGAATGACAGTGGATTACTGTAAACTGAATCAGGTGGTGACTCCAATTGCAGGGGCAGTACCATATGTAGTTTCCTTGCTTGAGTTGATTAACACATCTCCTGATACTTGGTATGCAACCATTGATTTGGCAAATGCCTTTTTCTGCATACCTATCCATAAGGACCATCAGGAAAAATTTGCTTTCAGCTGGCAATGCCAGAAGTATACCTTTACTGTCTTACCTCAGGGGTAAGACAGTACAGACCTGCCAGCCCTATGTCACAATATAGTTTGTTGGGATTTTGATCATCTTTCTCTCTCCCATGGTATCACACTGGTCCAGTACATTGCTGATATTATGTTGATTGGGCCTAGTGAACAGGAGGTAGCAACCACTCTGGGATTTGTTAGTATAACATTTGAGAGCCAGAGGATGGGAAATAAATCCAATAAAAACTCAAGGTCCTTCTACTTCAGTGAAGTTACCAGGAGCCCAGTGGTGTGGAGCATATAGAAATATTCCTTCTAAGGTAAAAGATAAGTTGTTGCATTTGGCTTGCCCTACAACCAAAAAGAGGCACAATGCCCAGTGGGGATGTTTGGATTTTGGAAGCAACACATTCCTCATTTAAGCGTCTTGCCCTGGCCCACTTACTGAGTGAATCGGAAAGCTGCTAGTTTTGAGTGGAGCCCAGAACAAGAAAAGACTCCGCAATAGGTCCAGGCCACTGTGCAGGCTGCTCTGCCCCTGGGGCCATGTGATCCAGCAGATCCAATGGTACTTGAAGTGTCAGCAGCAGGTAGAGATGCTGTCTGGGGTCTCTGGCAGACCCCCATAGGTGAATTGCAGTGGAGGCCTTTAGGCTTTTGAAGCAAAGCTCTGCCATCATCTGCAGACAACTACTCTCCCTTTGAAAAACAGCTTTGGGCCTGCTACTCAACCTTAGTGGAGACTGAATGCTCCATATGGGACACCAGGTCACTATGCAACTTGAGCTGCCTATCGTGGCCTGGGTATTGTCTGATCCACCAAGTCATAAGGTTAGATGTGCACAGCAATAGTCCATCGTTAAATGGAAATAGCACATTTGTGACTGAGCCAGAGTAGGTTTAGAAGATACTAATAAATTACATGAGGAAGTTGCCCAGATGCTTATGGCTCTTATGCCTGCCATATTGCCTTCTGTTTCCCAGAATGCACCTGTGGCCTTGTGGGGTGTACCACATGATCAGCTGTCAAAGGACAACCAGGCTAGGGCCTGGTTTATAGATGGCTCTGTATTGGGATCCTGGCAAAGAGCCCTGATTGTCTGTGTTAAGAGTACAGTGAGAAAATAAAAAACAGAGACAAGTTTAGTAACACATGAGTGGCTGGGAAGTTATTGTCTCTGAATGGGTACTCCTCCAAACAATCACAATTTATTAGGTTATACAGAGATAGGCGGGGCTAGCTAAAAATTACACTTCAGCAGAAGACTCAGACTCAAGAGGGCATAGATGATCTTATGCTAAGAAGAGTCAATGGGAAATCTCAAATGGGAGGTATGGATAATCCCAAGCCTTGATTTTATCTCTTAGGGAAGTATGCAAAATTAGCCATTGTGAATTTGTGGTCCCCAACAGTTCTTCGCATTATACAGGCACCACCCATAAGTGGACAACTGCAGTATTACAGCCCCTTTCCACAAAATCTCTAAAGGACAATGGTGATGGGAAATTGTCCCAGTGGGTGAAACTTCAGGCCATGCACTTAGTGATGCATTTTGCCAGGCAGGAGAAATGGCCAGATGTGCAACTGTATACTGATTCATGAGCTATAGTCAGTGATCTGGCTGGATAGTCAGGAACTTGGAAAGAACACAACTGGAAAATTGGTGACAAAGATATTTGGGGCAAAGGTATGTGCATAGAACTCCCCATGTGGATAAAGGATATAAAAATATTTGTTTCCCATGTAAATTCTCACCAAAAGGTGACATCAGCAGAAGAGGACTTTAATAATAAGTGGATAAGATGACCCATTTTGTGCATAGTGGTCAACCTTTAGCCAACCAACGGGCTCATGAGCAGAGGGGTCATGGTGGTAGGGACAGAGGTTATGCATGGGCTCAGCAACATGGGCTCCCACTCACCAAGGCTGATCTGGCTATAGCCACTGCTCAATGCCCAATATGCCAGAAGCAGAGACCAACACTGAGTCCTCAATATAGTACCATTCCCCAGGGACACAAAACTGTGACCTGGTGGCAGGTTGATTATATTGGACCATTTTTCTCATGGAAAGGGCAGCGGTTTGTCCTCACTGACATAGATATATATTCTGGATATGGATTTGACTTTACTGCATGTAAGGCTTCTGCCAAAACTATCATCTGTGAACTCACAGAATGCCTTACCCACCCACTGTCATGTTCCACACAGCATTGCCTCTGACCATGGAAAACATTTTGCAGCCAAAGAAGTGAGGCAATGGGCTCATGCTCATGGAATTCACTGGTCCTACCATGTTCCTCACCATCCAGAAACAGCTGAATTGATGGAAAGGTGGGATGGTCTTTTAAAGACACAGTTAAGGCACCAGCCAGGTAGCAATAGTTTGCAGGGCTGGGCTAAGGTACTTTAAAAGGCCATACATGCTTTGAATCAGTGTCCACTATATGGCACTGTGTCTCCCATAGCCAGGATTCATGGGTCCAGGAATCAAAGGGTGGAAGTAGGAATGGTACCACTCACCATTATCCTTAGTGATCCGCTAGCAAAATTTTTGCTTCCTGTCCCCATGACTGCATGTTCTGCTGGCCTAGAAGTCTTAGCTCCAGAAAGGGGGAGGCTTTACCAGGGAAGCACAACAATGGTACCATTGAACCGGAAGCGAAGACTTCCCCCAGTCACTCTGGTCTCCTCATGGCTCTGAGGAAACAAGCTGCAAAGGGAGTCACAGTGTTGTCAGGAGTGATTCACCCAGACCGTCAAGTGGAAATGGGACTGCTGCTCCACAATGGAGGAAAGGAAGAACATAAGTGGAGGGCTCCCTTAGAGCCCTTGTAGTACTGCCATGCACTTTTATTAAAGTCAACAGGAAATTACAGCAGCCTAATAAAGGCAGTCAAATGGCCCACAGCCTTCAGGAGTGAAGGTATGGGTCACTCTACCAGTGAAAGAACCAAGACCATAACAGATACTAAATGAACACATACTGAGGTGTTGCTGAAGGCCTAGGAAATACAGAATGGGTACTGGAAGAAAGTAGTTCTAAATACCAGCTAGAATCCCATGATCTGAGGATTGTAATTGTACTATGCCTGTCTTAATATGGTTCTAGTGTAATATAATGTTGAGAGCCTTAACACTGGTTCTTATGGATTGTTAAACTGTGTTAAAATAGTACAGTTGTGAAATGATAAGAATAAGCATCACCAAAGGAAAACTCACCGTCTATTCTGGTGAGGGAATTAGTACATTTCCCTTTGTATGCAGGATAGTTATAACATGTTAGGAGTAATTATAATCATGTCTTTGTATCTGGAGACTGATTTAAAAATGTGTCTGGTTGTCAGGTTGACACAATGTATAAACCATAACACTATTGTCACTCAGTTTTGCTTTTGCTATTTTGGGTCTTAAACAGGCATTTCACCAAAGCATACAGAAGTTATGTGTTAAGCCTTTAACTCATCACTGGGACTCAGAACCCAACCCCTACAAGTTAAAGAGGAGAGGGTGAACTGGGTGTTGTGCTGCATGCTTGTGATACAAGCACTGGGTATGCAAGCTTGGGAGATCAATGAGGACAGCCTTGGGTACATAGTGATTTAAGACTAGCTTAAACTACGTAGTGAGACCTAGCTCTAAACAAATAAATACAATGAAGGATGAGAGATTTAATTTGGCCTACATATCAGTCCATGGTCAGCAGGCTCCAAAGAACAGTGTTGCAGAGGGGCATGGTGGAGGAAAAAGCTGCTTACTTCATGGTGGCCTAGGAGAGAGTGAAGGGAAGAACCCGGTGATTCTGTCCAACCTGGGCCAGGCCAACATGGACCCACCTCTAGGGACCAGGCTCTACCTCCTGACTGCAAGTCGATCATGATGTTATGATTGCAGGAGGCTTCGGGGGACATTTCACTAGAAACCATAACAGATGTTAAATGAACATATAAAAATATGTTCGACATTATTAGCCATTAGGGAAATACATGTTAAGACTATAACATTAAAACAACTCGTCCTTTATCGTGCCACAGTGCTTTCAACAGAAAGGCCTAAGGGAGTAAGTTTCAGTGATCCATAGCAGCACAGCAGAAATACTCAGCAATTATACTAAGCAAAGGCTTTAGTCTAACGTTCTTAGACAAAGGATCGTGTCATAATTAAAAGTCAGCAACAAATTCAAGATCAGCCTGAATCGCATAATGAGGACCTGTCTGGAAAAAGCATGAGCTAAGATTAATAATATCACTAAAAATGAAAGTCAGGATATAGGAATGGAGGGGCAGGAGATTAAAAAAAGAAACAAGCTATATTATGTACATGTACCCACTCCTCAAGATGATTGTGCACAGTGTGTATTGTAGGCATATACTAATACAACTTTTAAAAAGTTAAAACTCCCCCAATCCACTAAATGTTAGTAACAGTGATATTCTTTTAATGTGCATCTTTCTGAACATATTTTTATTTTTAGCTCATTTTGACTTAATGGTTACAATATACCCTCCAAAAAGGTATTCATTTTTGGGTTCATAGAATGCTTTGCCCAGTGTCTCATATTTCAAGACAAATTTTACATTGATGTATACCTGAAAAAAAATACAAAGGACAACGTAATCCCTGTAGACTATGGGATGCCCGCATAGAGGAATCTACTTACATAATTTAGTACCCCCACTGTACTTTCTGCAACAAAGTTACCAAATTTTAGTTAAGTCCAAGATACTCAGAAACATTAAAACAACTCATCCTTTATTGTTCCACAGTGCTTTTAACAGAAAGGCTTAAGGGAGTAAGTTTCAGAGTCCAAATCGGGGAGTCAAACCCCCATTTGGTGAAGCTTTCGGTCTCAGTCATCGGCCCCAGCCTCCTTCCCAAGACCTCTGTAAGCGTGGCCGCCCTCGCCTCATCAAAGAGCTGGAGCGATGAAGAGGCGGGGCCTCCGCGGGGGTAAGATGGCGGCCTCGCGACGCTCTGGGCTGCTTGAGCCGCTACTCGGTAGCAGGAAGTCCTCCGGCCTTCGCTTTTCGGAAGCGGAAGTACAGGGCCGTTGGCAGCCGGGGTGTTTCTGTGAGAAACCGGCTCCCCAGTGGAGCCGCGGGAAAGGCGCGTGTCGGCTTCTCACTGGCGCAGCGTCCGCCGCCGCCGCCGTCCTGCCCCGCCCCGGCGTTGTCGAAGGCGCAGTAGTGGACGGTGTGCGGCTCCTGCATGGGCTGCAAGGCGGACGCGAGCAGAGCGCGAGCCGCGGCTGCGCGGCCGGTGACAGGTACCCGAGGGCGGCGTTGGGAGGTCTTGTGGGTAGGCAGAAGGTCTGGGTCGTCAGACGACCCTGTGCCCAGGTCACCTTGAGCTTCCGCCTCTACCTTCAGGTTCCGCTCGCGCCCCGGCTTACCCTTAGTGATCTTCCCCGCGAGGCGCGAGCCCTCGGCATGGCGGTGGGCTGTCCCCGGCCGCCTGGAGCCGGCTGTGAGGAGCTTCCCGAGCCCTGTGCTCCAGTGCAGAAGGAGGAAGTGTCCTGAGGCGAATTTAGACCGAACCTAACCCGACGTAGGTTAGGACTTAGCAGGAGTGGTTGGAGAACTGCTTGGTCCCTATATGGGTTTCTATGTACCTTGTATTTTCTTTCCATTTATCGCAGAAATCTGTTGGCTGGGGATGAGAAGATCTGGTTTCATTTTTAGTACGTGAGGCCTGCCAGAAGCCTAAGATCTGAGTGCATCGCCAGAAGTTATGGATGGGAACTGACCTTGTTCCTTGATTGAAAGCTGTAGCTTCTTTAGCATTTGCTGCCTGATTTGAAAAGGGTCATATTTTGTTCATTCCAAGACCAGGGTTCTTATGACGTACTGCTCTTTGAAGTCATTCATTGCTATACTTGCTAGCTAATTTTATATAAAGGCCCTCTTTTCTTGAAATATCAGGGGTTTGAGCATTTATTTTAATTTTATTTTATTTAAGACAGGATGTCGCTATGTAGATCAGGCTGGCCCAATCAGTGTGCAGCCCAGGCCAGCCTTATACTTGGGGCAATCCTCCTGCCTCAGCCTTCCATGTACTGGAATTACATGCCTATGCCACTATTCCCGGCTTTAACACATTTTAAATAGATAGTTAATGCAACAGAACTGGAGATGATGATAGATTTTCCCCTTTACTAACTTTGCTTATCTGAAACCCAATTTATATAAGGTAGTAAATAATACCTTCGACAAGGGGGAATACATGGGGCTATGAGGAACATTCATTTGGAACATTTCTACAGTTATCTGATTATTCTTGTATCAGGTGTACAGTGAGTAACTGAAGTCAGGTGTATGTGGTTCATAGCAAATAGTTTAGCTAATATGGATAAGTGTATATTAGGGTTAATTGGTTGAGAAATTTATTTCTCAAAAAAGGTTGCTTCCTGATATTTTCTCACTGCTCTGTGTTGAAACTCAGGTGCACACTTACAAACTTGCAGATTGTGTGTTGTTTTTAAAGGGTTTGTTAGCTCTTCAGTTTAAAAATGAAAGAAGAAAAAGTCGATGATTTAGATTTTAGAATCATTCTGTTGTTTCCCCAAATGTGAAAAGCATTATACCATACATAATTTTCATTTATCTTTCCTATATCTTAACTTTAGATAAATAAGCAAGGAATAATAGTTTTATTTAAATATACTAGAAATTTACAGGTAGGGTTTTGGCCAGTTTATTAATAGTTGACACAGTTGTTAAAGAATGTTTTATGGTAATGTGTCATGCCACTGGCAGTGTGCCTGTGATCTTGGAGTGCTACATGGCACAGTGTGACAGCTGTTACTACTCAGGCTATTCATTTATGACCACTAGTGTCAGAATGATAAGGGACCCTATAAAATGGAAATGCCGTATCCTCAAACAAGACCCCTTCAGTGAGGTCCTTATCAGTTTCCCTCAACAGCCCTTTTCTCTGTTATTACCTGTGGAATCAAGAATGTGGGGTCAGGTTGGCAGAGTTCTTGCTCCTCCTCCTCTTCCTTCGCCAGCCTGCCCTCTCCTCAATACTGGAGAATAGACCTAGGGTCTTCTAGCTGAGCTACATCCAGTGGCTTTACTTAATTTTTAGATTTTGCAACAGTGGCTCGCTTGGTCACTATGTAGTCTAGGCTGGGCTCATACATCAACGCTGAGATGAGAGGAGTGTGCCACCAAAACCTCTAATATATACCTGTCCACTAATCTTTTGGAATGGTGCTATTTTCCACCTTAAGAATATACACTCTCTTTCTAAAACACTGCAAGGGGACCTCTGGGTAAGTCATGTGCACATAGGGCTATCTTTTTCTTTTTCTTTTCTTTTCTTTTCTTTTCTTTTCTTTTCTTTTCTTTTCTTTTCTTTTTTTCTTTCTTTCTTTCTTTCTTTCTTTCTTTCTTTCTTTCTTTCTTTCTTTCTTTCTTTTTTTTCCTTTGATTATACTGGTGATTGAACCCAGGGCCTTTACACTGAAGTAATTTTTGGAAGGCTGCTTTCATGAGTGTCCTTAGTTGTTCTGTCCTGGCTGCCTTGATATCCAGAATCTGTTATAGACATTTACCTTTCATGGCTGTTTTGACTTTGGGGAAGAACTACACGTTGCATGGTGCCAGATCTGGTGAATAAAATGATAAATGTTTTTGTGAGCTTGCCTTTCCATTGTATGGTACTTGACAACAGCATTCACCATAATTTTTGATCACACTTCATGAAGACAAGAGGACTTTCAGAACTGCTTCAGAAAGTAGTAAGATTGAGAGGATATGTATGTTTAAAGGGAAAAGGGAATATTTTAAAGGGGATTAATGGCAATGTGTCTTTACTATAATTTTTAAAAAATATTCACTGAATATTTTGATCAGTCCTTGTGGTTTGGTACTATGAAACTTGTAGACATGATTATAACCCTCAGGGAATTCAATCCCAAGTTACTGTTGGTGAACATTAGGTTCAGTAAAGGGTAGAATTTCCGGAGGAGCCTTTTGTCCTGTCCCTAGTTCCCTTATTTATCACTCTACCTGGTGCTTGTCTGGGGTTACTGTGTAGTGATGGTCAACTGTCATTCATCATGAATCACCACTTTATGGACGTTATATTTCTAGGCTCTATTAGGACAAATTGTAACCATAGCCAGAATCATAATGCTTGAATACTGTTCACACTGTCTCCAGTTCACAAACTCAGTGACTTTTGGTATGACTTTTATTTCCTCATAGCAACAGAGGATTTGTTTCTAAAGTATATGTTTAATACTGTGCTGTTGTATAGTTTAGAAGATAGTTTGCTTTTTTTTTTTTTTTTCTGGTACTCCTTGGAACTCATGACCTCATGCTTACCAGGCAAGCGCTTGTGCTGCTGAGCCCTATCCCTGGCCCTAGTTTGCTTTTCTTGTGGTAAAATGATTCCTACAAGGATCAGGTCTGGATAGTACTTGGCACTTTACAAAGCAGTTTTCAGATTGGCATTTCGTTTACTCAGTGACTGTCTATGGTGGGTATTGTGATTCCTGTTTTATAGTCCAGGGGATAAAGAGCCTGAGAAGTTAGGTGACTTGCCTATGGTTAAACTGCTGGTAAGTAGCAAACACAGTGGTTGATCACAGCTCACTTGACTCATATGCTTTCTTGTCACTAACCATGGAGAGCAGCATTCTAAGGCTGCAGTGCTCATGCCTGTGGGAAATGGTGTCTGAATAAGAGTTCTTGAGTGATCTGAAGCTGTGTTTCCTTGCTTATTTCTCTTCAGGAAATGTCATAACACTAGAAGGTTCTGAGAGGAACCTGCCTCAGCCTGGTGTCATTGCTAGTAGGTTTCATTGTCAGAGATCTAGTTTAGTCATGTCTGGTTTCAGTAGATTTTATTTTGTGCATATAGATTCTTTTGTTTCTGCAGAGTCTCTGTAATGGTCTTTATAAATGTTGATCTTTAAAAAATGCTTTTGAGCATCTTTATTTATAAATGTGTTGTTCATATTTTTCCCGCATAAATGGTGATAGTGCCAGGACTTAAAACGCTTCTAAAAGCCATTTTTCTACGTGCTATATTGATTTTGTTTTCTACTGTTATTTTTTAGAAATTAAATATTATAGAAAACAATGTTTTCCATGATTTGTTTAACAAATTATTATTATTTTTGGATAAATTGGGGTGAAACTGGGATAAGCCATATCAGGTACTGATTTCATGTATTTCATCCTCTTGGGGCCTGGATGCTAACTTTTCCCTTCCCTCTCCCTCCTTCCCTTATGTGAAGTTTTAGCCAAGCTGTCCTAGAATTCCCAGGCTCAGGCAGTTCTAGTCTTCCTGCCTCACCCTCCTTAGTAGCAGGGACACTGTGTACAGCCAACAATTCATATTTATTTATGGGGCTGAGGATTTGAACCTTCTTATATATGTTCTTTGGAGAGCCTGTCTGTGAGAGTCATATTATGTTTTCTTAGGCCGCCATAACAATGTATCACAAACTTGATGGTTTACAACAATAGAAATTGATTGTTTCATAATTTTGAAGGCTACAAGTCCTGACTAGTGTTCTGGGAGTCTATCTGAAATGCTAGGTGATCTTTCTTTGCCTTTTTCAAAGTTGCCCCAGGTATTCCTTGACTTGCAGTGTGACTGACTACATGTCTACCTCTGTCTTCACCTGGCATTCTTCCTGTGTTTCTTCATGTTGTTTCCCCCTGTGAGTCTGTCACTGTGTCCCAGTTTCCCTCGTTTATTATGCTAGTTATGTTGAATTAGCGCATCCTAATGACCTCATCTTAATGTGCTCACCTCTGTGAAGACCTTATCTCCACATAAGTTCACGTCCTGAGGGACTAGAATTTGGCAATTAAGCTTATTTTCGTGGAGGATAAAATGCAACCCACAACACTCATCTATTTATGTTTTCATCTGTTTCAGCTTTATTTACTTCATGCTTTATAAAATATTCTAGGGTAAAGCTTGCGCCACCAACTGACTTTTCTACTGCTCTGTTGTATTGCTCCCCAGGAAATGAGGTGGAGCCTCTATAGGAAAGAATGTAATGAACTACCTACCTTTAACTGTGTACCAGTCACTCAGCAAGTATCTATTGGACTGTATGTATTAAGTGCTATTACTGTTTAAAAGTGGTCCTGTTTTTGCAACTTCAATGTTCTTTTTTATCTCTAGGTATTAAGATTGTTATTTTGTGTCTGTAAGTATTAAGATTTAAACTTGACCTTCTTTTTTTCTTACTAGGGCTTTGCTGTCAAATGGGGCTTCTAATTGCACTCAGTGGGCTGTGGCTGTTCTCCTCAGTAAAAGCAGATTCAAAAGCCATTACAACCTCTCTCACAACAAAGTGGTTTTCCTACCCACTGTTGTTAGAAGTCAGGTAAGAAGACCTTATTTTCTTTTAGATATTTGAATATAAATATAGGCTGTTTCAGGAAATGAACAAATATTTAGCAGCTTTTAGGAATGAAATTATGATCCTCAGATATACTTACTAATGTGCTCTGTGTTGTATAATGGCCATTAGGATACAGAGTCTTTCAGTAGGACAAGGCTCTCTTGATCCAGGAAGCTCAGGAACTTTGCTAGACAAATATATTGAATTGGCTAAAATTATTATTTTGTCTTCTAGAAAAAGTGTAAGTGTGGCTATAAGGGAAAAGTGAGTGTATTTAAAAGAAATTTTCTACTTAATGAGGACAGTTCGAAAATTCTTACTAAGTGCAAGAGAAGGGAGCTTGGTGAGGTAGAGAAAGAGCACCGGTATCTCCTGAGAACCAGTGAAGACACCGGGGTTGGAGAGCACAGGAATTGGGGTGTGTGGTGGAGGAAGTGACCAGTGTTATCTGTCCTACGAGGTCTGTGTTATATATTGTAACCTCTACAAAAATCAAACCAAGGAATCACCTTAGCAATTAATATTGGTAGCATTTTTCATAAAACAATTGTATGTTTTTAAATTGATAAAATATAATATAGTCAATGATTTCTTGGGACATTATCAATTCCAAGTGTGCTTTGTAGCTAGTGTTTATAATATACATATCATAAGATGCTTCCTTTTTTTTCCTTTTTCAGTATTGGGAATTGCACCTGGGGGCTTCATATTGTGCTATATCTACAGTTGTTTTTTCTGTTAGGGTCTCAAATAAGTTGCCTAAGCTGGACTCAAACTTGGAATCTTCCTCCTCAGCTTCCCAGAGTGTTGGGATTACAAACATTATCTACCATACTTTGCTGAGATACTTCCTTTTACAGCCAGTTTTTATATTCTTGTGCACAGGAATTTATTTTTATTGTATCACAAATAATGTGTAGTTAGGATTTAAGGGAATCTTACCAAAGGATAAATTTAATAGCTTATATAACAAACACTTGTAATTCTCCATGTTTGATAGTAGAAATTTGAACTGTCAGGGCACTTCATTTAATTTTGTGGTCTGTCTGTGTTGTCTTCAGCTTAGAATTTTGCTCTTTGACTTTTCTTCGTTAATTCCTTAAAACATATGCATGAAGCCATGTGTTATGTTGATTATGTGGGTAGTTGCCCTGCCAAGGGAGGACCTCATTTGGTGTGGGGAAGAAGACCCCGGGAAGGGGATCAGTGGGAGCTGATCCGGACACACACTGCTCAGCGGACTTTCTGCTGAGCAGACTCTTTCCATGTACCTCTGTGCCTCCCTTTGCTCAGCAGTGACATAGCAAAAGCAAGAGAATTCCACCAGAACAAGTCCCAGCACCACAGTGTGCATTCATCGTGGTTTTGCAGTGATAGATGGGTTGAGCTCCTCAGGTACTTCTTCATTGGATTATGGAGTAGTTGTATAAGTGAAGTGGCTAAATGAGGATTTTTGGAGGTCCTAGACTGCTTGAGCCAGAACTCTGGTAACTGAAGTTCTATTTTGCTTTACTTTTCCTATTTGTAATGGTATTTTGAATAATTTGATGTAAATCTCATCCATTGAGATTTATTATCACTTTTGGTATAATTTTGAACAATTAATTATAATAGATGTTTCATGATATTCTGCTTGAAACATGCTTAGCTGAGTTACATTGATTTCTCTCACTTGTATTGACACCTGCTAGTTTTTTTATAACATATGCCTATGCATGTTTGAGGAAGCATGCCAAAATGTCAACCCCAGTTCCTCAGGTTTTTTCAGTTGTCTTGGTCATTGTGGAGTAGTTAGGCTATAAATTCCTTCACCAAATTCTGTATCACAAATACCCCTTTTCATGATGTCCCTGGTCATTGTCTTTCTGTTTTGTGGCTATTTGTAAACCTGTAGCCAAGATAGTAGGACTTGTAGGCAACTCAGGAAGGAGCTGTGCTTATTTGAAAGTGCTCCGTCTTTCCTTCCAGAGCTGGCAGGGGCTGCTCCTCTTCTGTGTCTGAT
Organism: Hydrochoerus hydrochaeris; assembly: GCA_004027455.1. Taxonomy (NCBI): domain Eukaryota; kingdom Metazoa; phylum Chordata; class Mammalia; order Rodentia; family Hydrochaeridae; genus Hydrochoerus; species Hydrochoerus hydrochaeris. Next base: position 116,108 of record PVLA01002086.1, read on the forward strand.
GATGGCTTGTGGCTGCCTGACCTTCTGGGTAAAGGTAAAGGGACAGAATCTTTGTCTCCACATGAAGGCATGCCATTACCAGAGACCTTGTGTTGGCCTCATGTCTATCCTTTAGGGACCAACAATATTCCTGTGAACATTTTTACATTGTGCTTTCATTTACTGACTGTGCCCTAAGCAAATGCATAATGTCTCTGAGTGGCAGCTTATTTTGAAAATGTTTATAACTTAGGGTGGTTGTATGGATTTGTGGATATAGCTTCATGTGCTGAGTCTTGTGACTATTACCTCAAAGACTTTCCTTAAGATGTTTCTTTCTCTTTTTTGAGCCTATTTAGAAGAACACCTATTCTTATCTCACAGTAGCTTTGGAACATTTACCACCAGATTTGTGCTGCCTGTTGGACATTCAGATTGCTCATAGGGTTTTTTATGGGGGCAGCAGGGAGTCATAGATGGCAAACTTTATTATGACTTTGTAAAATGCTTGTAAATGGAGATAATTGTGTATGCTCTTCACATACTCAACAGTCTATTTATTTATTCATTCCTGATATTGGAGGTTGAACCCAGGGAATTGCATTGAACTACATCCCCAGCCCTTTTTATTTATTGGGTTTTCTTTGAGACAGTATCTCACTTAGTCACTTGAGCTTGTGATTGCTCTTTTCAGCCTCCCAGGAAGCTGGGATCACAAGTATGTATCAACACACTAGCCCATCAGTCACTTTTAACAGTTACCAATTCAAGTACAGTAACCACCGTCACCCTCTCCCCTACCTGGCGTATTTTAAAGGTGTATTTTAAATTTATCTGCAAAACTGTTAGAGTTTTACTCAGAGGCACAGGTATAAAGCTAAAAACAAAATAAAAATGAAAAATTTATTATACTGTGAAAGAAATGGCAGTGTTCCTTTTTCATGATGTGTTCCATTGGTCTCTTCTCCCTGGGATTATTTCTATGGATCTAGGAGTAATTTTCTTAAGACTGTTCTCAACTTAGACCTGTAAGACTTACTTATGTAGTGGGATGAAAAAGAACAATGGTTCAAGAAAATTTCCTATAAGAAAAACATGTATTTAGCCTGGATGAGTCCTTGTTCTCACCACAACTAAAGAATATGTCATCCCTTTCTGCTAACTTAATTGTAAGTGTGGCTTAACTTACAGATTTAGTGTTTATTTGCAGATCATGACTCAGAAACTGTTTTCTTAGACTGTAAACTATTTTAAAGTTATTTTAGAAAGCCTAGAGAAATACAGAGGCATTAAATAGTTTAATACATTATGATAATGGGTATTTTCAGATACCTACTTTTAGAGAAGTTTTGCATTACCAGGAAATGTTTCTTATTTTTCCCATATTTCTGTGTCTAGCTGTGGAGTAGAGTGAGAGTTGTACACCCCAGTGTTGACAAGTAATGGGAAAGTCTGCCTCTGGCTAGGTAAGCTGAGATCCAGATCTGTAGTTGCTTTAAGACAGTGAAAGACTACCACTACTTTAGTTCTCTGGGCCGGAAGTGAAGATGACCAATTTACATGAATCATTCATTCATTATAGATGTTTTATTTTAGGGATTTTAGACTCTTGATTGAAGAGACATTCACAACAGATACTATTTTAGGTTAATAATGGAAAGCAGAAAAAGATTAAGATGATATTAACATTTTAGATCTGATTTTGTTAGATCAGTGTTAATTTTAACATAAATCTGATTATCTTAAAAATTTAGATTTATGGATGTTAAAAAATTATAACGTTGCCTGTAGCCTCCTAGAACTTTTTCTAGGGTTTATATTTACTGTGGAAGAATCTTTAGGCAAAACATGGTTTTTGTTCTTTGTAAGGTCATTCAGAAAATAAGTGAGCAGAACTAGTAGTAGAATTATTAATTTTTAACTCTGCTTCCACTATTGACAGCATTTTTGTTATTATCAGAACTTCTCTGTTGTTAAGACATTTTTATTACTTCAGGGTTTTTAAATAGCTGTGAAGTAAATGTTATTAAGCTAATAAGTTAGTAATAACTAATAAGCTAGGAAGACATCATTTAAGAAAAACATATATTACACATAAAAATATGTATATAAATTAAAAGCCAAACTATGGACATTTGGAAATTTGGAAACTTTTTTTTATTCTCTGTAGTAATAAGTTTACTAGAAGGTTTTTATTAAATTTTATTTCTAACATTTCCCCCTTTTCTCCCAGTGAGTTTTTAGCAGAAGACAGTCAAGAGAAATTTTGGAATTTTGTAGAAGCCAGTCAAAATATTGGATCATCAGATCATCACGGTAAAATTGAAGCAAATGCTTCTTTGACTTTGGTGTCTGGGAAAATATTAGAAAAAGTATTATTTTTTTATAGTATGTGTTATGTGGCAGTTAATATAAAGCATATTTTTAGTCTTTAATGACTAGAGCTACAATGCTGGCCAAGAAGAGCCAACACAATCCAAATACTCCAATTATTTGAGGTATTAGGGCCTCATACAAGTTAAGCATATACACTGTCACAGAGGAGTACTCTAAACTGCAGAAGACTTCGTAAATGATGTAAGTGAAACAGCTCAGCAAAGAACTATTCTAGGATTCGAGAAGAGCTGTCACTAGTCCATTGTAGCATGGGATAGAAATCAGGGTGACTTCCTAGAGGAAGCAGTTTCACAGCTAAATTCTTCTTTTGGTAGTAGATAGGTGGTTATCGAGGTAAGTGGGAAAATAGCAGTTTAAAAAAAGGAAATAGTTGGGACAAAGAGAGGAGGAAAGAAAGTGTTCAACTGCATTCCATATCCAGAATATTTTGAAAATTCAACAAAAGTTCAAGACAATGAATTGTATACTGATAAAATTTTGTGTATACATACCTTTGTAACCTATAGCTTTATGAACTGTTTTATTTGGCTATTACTAGTTATACTGAGTTATTTAGATTCATTTTCTTTTTTGATAGGTACTAACTATTCCTATTATCATGCAATATTGGAAGCAGCATTTCCGTTTCTATCACCTCTACAGCAGAATTTGTTGAAATTTTGTCTGTCTCTTCATTCCTACTCTGCTACAATCCAAGCCTTCCAGCAGGTAAATCCAGTGTTTTGCTTTTATTTATTTATTTTTTAGCGGTACTGGGGATCGAACTCATGACCGCGCACTTTCAGGGCAGGCACTTATGCCACTGAGCTAAACTCCCATCCTGAATCCAGTGCTTTTTTAGACAATAGCATTTTGTAAGGTGTCTGACACAATGATGGGTTAGATTGCAGTTGCCATGGAATTGAATCACAGAATTATCACTTTTTTTCCTGGGATTTGTGATTTATTTTAAAATAATAATTGGAACTGATATTAAGTGTTTTGTTTTGTTTTTGTTTTTGAGACAGGGTCTCACTATGTAGTTCAGGCTGGCCTTTAATTCACTATGGAGACCAGGCCAAACTTGAACTCATGGCCATCCTCTTGTATCAGCCACAGGTGTGAGCCACTGTGCCTGGCCCCAAATCATCGATCTTTAAAGATATATTTTGTACTTATTTTTGTATAAGAAAGGAAAAGAATAACTACACAAAAAATAGAAGGCTGCTTTGTTTATACAACACTTATTGGTTCATACTAAACCGAGGAACTTTTTTTCCCGTAACATGTCAGTCAGGGCAACAATGGTGCATAAATAGTGCGTTGTCATCCCCAAATCATTTACCCAGAGCACAAGACATCTACATCCAATTGTCCAAACAATACCAGTATAAATATTTCTTTTCAGCAAACTCAGAGAAATCAGTAGTATAACTATCTTAACTATTTTTTACATACATATACACACACACACATACACACACACACATACACAACACATATGTTTAAACCAATGAACTTGAATCTGGTCACACACCTTTAGAATCAAAATTCACAGAAAATACAGGAGATGGGAAGTATCAAGCAACATCACAGGGGTACAGTCAGGAAAATCTAGCTTCAGGGAAACTGCTGTCAAGTGATCTGCTTTCAATAAATAATAAGGGAAGAAGAAGAAAACAGCAATTTCAGAGTAAGAGAGACTTCAAAAATTTGTCAGCACAATGCAAGGCTCTTGTTTGGATTTTGAGGAAGAAGGAAGTGGAAGAAAAATCAAAGGATGTGTCCATACCTGTACATTTGATACAAAAAAATGTCACTTGTAAAACCATTTTGAATTATAAAGTATACAGAGAACTGCTAATAACATAGTATAGTAGTTTATTATAAAATGAATAACTGTATTCTGTAACTGTTACCGCAGCTAAGACCACAGCTAAGACCTAAGGTAAGACCTGGGACTTGGTCTTGCACTCTAGAAGCCCTGCTCCCACCACAGCACCAACCTTGAGGTTGGGCTTAATTTACAGGACCCCATTCACTTTTCTTTCTGCTGTATATGTGGATTGTAGATTTTCCTCATGGGTTGTATTTTGTTGAGCATGTACTTATGATGCAGTTTAACTGATTTCTCTGCCCTCTCCTTCTTCCAAATTAGCAACTGTGTCCAGAGGCTTCAACCAGAAGGGGCCTCTTCCTTTTGACAGATCTGTAAGCAGTGCTATGTTCTTCCATTTCCTTTTTTTTTTTTCTTTCTTTTCTTTTGGCTTTTTGATATAAGACCTCACTATACAGTTCAGGCTGGCCTTGAGCTCTCTTTGTAGGTTGGTCTCGAATTCATAATGATCCTCCATCCTCATTCTCCCAAGTGCCGGAAGATCTTCCCATGCCTGGCTTATTTCCTAATTTTTGATTCATTTGTATTCTCTTTCTTTCTCTGATTTAGCAGCCATTGTTGCTTAATTTTAAGTCTGCTAATAGTTTGGGGATTATAAACTGATGACTTAGTCTGTCATTTATTATTTGTTTTTGGAATGTGGATATAAAGAAGCACATAGCCTCAGCCAGGTGAGGAACCATACACTTGTAATTGCAGCATTTGGGAGGCTGAGGCAGGAGGATTCCCATGAGTTCAAGGCCATCCTGTAGTATGCAGTGAGTTCAAAGCAAGCCTGAGCTACATAATGAGTGAGACCCTGTCTCAAAAAACCAAAACCAAAACCAAAACTAAACAAAATAAAGCAAGGAGCATATATCCTGTTTGAAGGATACTGTTCTCATAGGAAAGGCAGAATACATGCTTAATTCTTTTGTCTTTATGTCACAGGATTCTAAATTTAATTTATTAGTACTCTTCTACTTTGACTGTTTAAATTTTTTGTTTCATCTTTTGTTAAATGCATTTAACATAATATTTACTGTCTTAACCATTTGAAATTTACAACTTAGTGATTTGAAGTGTATTCATCCATTTTCAAAACTTTGTTGCAAAACTGAAACTATACTCATACGCCCATTTCTCTTCCTTTCTTCTGAGTATCTTGACAGCCGACCTTCTGTGTTGTATCTCTAAATTTACTTGTTCTGCATACCTCGTATAAGCAGAATCTTTCACATTTGTCCTTTCATATTTGGCTGGCACAGTGTTTTTAAGGTTTTCCATGTAGAGCAAGTATTGGCATTTTGCTCCCTTTTTTGGCCAAATATTCCACAATATTTATCTCACATATTATTTATTCATTCTTAGTGAACATTTGAGTGTTCAGTCAAATGTTTTGGCTGTTGTGGATAATACTGCTATGGAGCATTGGTACACATTTATCTGTTTGAATCTCTGCTTTTCATTTCTTTTGTGTTTTTATGTAAAAGTGTAATTCCTGCCTCAGTGGTAAGTTTATGTTTAATATTTTAAGGAATCAACCCTGTTTTGCCTTGGCTGTACCATTTCAATTTCCCAGACATAAATACTCCACACATAAACTCATAGCTCATTAATCTTTACCTTTCCATCTGTATTCTTTTTTATATGTTTTTATATACTTTTTTCCTGTGGTACTGGGGATTAAACCCAGGGTGTGCTGCATACTGGGCAAGCACTGTATTTCTGAGCTATGTCCTCAGGCCTGTGTTTTAATTTTTCACTTATTTTATGAAAAAAATGAAAATTCTTAGCAAAATAATGAGAAGAGCAATAGTTAATATACTGTGTATTGTTATCTTCAAAATAGTTACTCATTACAAGACAAACCAGAAAAATCCTTACAAAAAAGAAACAAATAAAAACACAAAACTTTGGCTGGGGATTTAGCTCAGTGGCATAAGCATCTGCCTGGCAAGCGTGAGGTCTTGAGTTCGATCCCCAGTAACAAAAACAAAAACACCACAAAACTTTCTTTTCAATAATCTAAGATAAACTAGTAATATAAATAAAACACATTAAAAGCCAGATGTGGTGGTACATACCTATAATCCCAGCACTTGGGAGGCTGAAAAAAAGAAACATTAACATATAAATTAAAATATTTTTGAAACACATATGTAACTCAGAGAAGTATTTGAACTTCTCCCTCCTTCATATTTATGTTTCTTCTATTTTGCTCTTTATTTGTATGTACAGAGTCTGCCAAAAAATGTATACATTAGGAAAAGGAAAACTCAGAAATATTTAAAAAAATTTTTTTTATTTTAAAGAGAATAAAATAGGACAAAACAAATCAGAACAGAACAATGCAAGGAACACAGGACTTCAAAACAAGGCAACAGGAAATCAACAGTGGCTACCATAATGCCTCTTAATTTCTTCAAAATAGTTGTCCATACCTTCACACATATTGTGTGCGGGTCCATACCTTCACAGTTGTCCATACCTTCACAGTAAATTCAAACAAAACAAAGTAGTATAAAACCAGTCGAAACAAAAGAATGAAAGCATTACAGGCCTTCAAAACAAGACAATAGGAAATCAACAATGGCTGCCAGAAAGTCTCTTTATTTTCTTCAAAATAGCTATCCATACCTTCACACATATTGAAATCAAATCATAGAAAACAGGCTAAAATCAATCAAAACAAAAGAATAAAAGGGTTACAAGGACTTCAAAACGAGATAACAGTGAATGAACAGTGGTTACTATAATGTCTTGTTTGCTTCAAAACAGTTGTCCATGCTATCACACATAATAAAAACAAAACATCAGACTGAAAACAATCAAAACAAAAGAATAAAAGCATTGTAGGACTGATGTGGTGGTGGCTGGGAAATGGAGGCAGATCTGGCTGGTTCTCTGCTTGCACTGGCGGCCTGCAAGAAGCAGGCCTTCTAATGGTGGCAGCTGGCAGGCGGGAGTGGATCTGGCTGGTTCTCTCTGCTCACGCTGGCTGCCCGCTCATAAATATGTTAATAATAAATTTATTGAGATACCATGAGAGTAATACAAGTGACCTTTGGCCTTTACAATTACAAGAGATGTTCAAAATGATGGCCAGTAGCTTCCAGACATTTATTAGTATGGAAAACTGCTGGAGTGTGTACACATTTTTGGCAGAATATTTTATTATTTTATGTTTCTCATACAATAGAAACCATACATTTGAGCTTGTGTTTGACTTATTTCACTTAACATTTGTCTTAACTTTTCTTGTTGCTGAAACAAAATGCATAAAACCCAAAGTTAAAGGAGGAAATGTTTATTTAACTCACAATTTGTAGAGGTTTCAGTCCATCCTCTTGACCCCAAGGCAGGGTGGCCTGGCACAGGGCTATCGGAGGGGCAAAATAGTTCATGGCAGAGCAGGCAGGAAATAAGAAACAGTAAGCTAACCTTCTATCTTTCCTTTTATATTATATGCAGGAAATAAGCTTATTGATTGATGCCACCCACATTCAGGGTGGGCCTTTCATTATCCACAGCCAGAACTATACTAAATGCATTTAGTAACCACACAGTAATCCAGCATCACACACCATAGTCCAGCCACTTCCCAAAAGATTTATGATGAGTTCATGGAGCTTTGGAGGTTCATCTAGATCAAGCCATAACATTTACCTCAAGCTTATCTTTCTTTAAGGCAGCATAATACTCCATTGCACATAAATATCACATTTTCCTTATCCATTCTTCTATTGATTGACACACAGGCTGTTTCTAAGATCTAGCTGTTATAAATTGTGCTGCTATAAAGTTGTATCTTTGTAATACAATGATTTTTAACTCTTTTTTGGGAAGATAATCTAGAAGGATGATAACTAGATGAAATGGAATTTTTGTTTTCAGTTTTTAAAGCAATTGCCACACTGATTTCCTTAGCGGTTGTAATAGTTTACATTCCCACCAGTGATGTGGTACAGTTTCCTTTTCCACATCTTCAACAGCATTTGTTATTAGATATTTGATGATAGCCATTCTTTCCACGGTAAGATGGTATCTCAGTATAGTTTTAATTTGCATTTTTTTATTGACCAGCAGTGTTGTGCAATTGTTCATGTATTTGTTGGCCATTTGTACTTCTTCTAAGGGAGTGTTTATTAATTTTGATCGACTGTATTTTGGTTGGGTCTTTTATTTTGAGAAGTCTATTTTGAGTTCTTTATATATTCTTTATTATTATTATTAATTAAACTCCATTCTTTTCCCCAATTTCGTCAGTTTTTCTTCGTTTTGGCTATAGAATCCCATTCAAGTTGTTCTATTTGATCATCATATCTTCAACTCCTGGTCTGTGATAATTTCTGACTTTCTTGTTTTTGGTGATATTGATGGGTTTGAGTACTGGTAGGCATTAATCAGAGCATCACTGAATTGAGGTTTATCTGATGTGTTTTTCATAGTTTTTGTAAGGAAGACCACAGAGGTGGAGAGTCATTCTCATGTCATAATCTAGAGTACATGAACTGGAGATGTGACACAATAGTAGAGTGCTTTTGTGGCTTGTGCAGGTCAGCACCACACACATACAGAAAGAGAGTACATACTATCAACAAGATTTAGACTGCTGATGTTGACTTTGACCATTTGGCTAAGGTAGTTCTTCCATTACAAAGTTACTCTCCCCTGCTTTTCTGTACATACATACAGTGGTTTCAGAATGGCTAATCTAGCTAGGTGTGGTGGTGCACACTTGTAATCCCAGCACTTAGGAGGCTGAGACAGGAAGATCGCTAAATTTGAAGACCAGCTATGGCTACATAAGGGAGTTCAGAGCCAGGCTGCACTACATGGCAAAACCCTGAACAAAGGCTACCATCTTTTCTCTCCACTGTCTGTACAGTATTTTTCTCTTGATACTGAAATTAGTTGTCAATGTTTTTAAATTGTGGAGGTGTTACGTGGTTGTCAGCTTCTATGAAACAACTGGAAAGTATGGAAACTTTATCTTGTATTTCCCACAGGAAATAATCAGTTGGAATTTGAGACAGTTCTCCCAATTCATTATGGTCCTCTCCCCACCTGCTTTACTCCTTTCATTGCTTGCCTTACTCTGAAGGCATTTGAGTTTCCAACTATCAATATGTGTGCAGCAGGGAGGCTGAAGTTAGATGAATTATGGAAGCACTGTGTGTCCTCTGTTGAACTTACTTTCCCAGAACCATTGGTGATCCACTAGCTGCCAGAAATCTTCTCTGGATTTGTACTTACTTTTTGACTTCTTAGAAGTAAGTCAGAAAAGAAAACAACAAAAATCTGTCATTCCTTATTCTCCGTGTTGTAGTAGCTAGTAGCACTACACATGTTGCAATTCACTGCTCTTGATAGTGAGGTGATCTTTGCTGGTGTTTTGTTGGAATCCACAGAACACTGTGTAAGAATGAATACATCTCTGTAGCACTCAGGAGCCTCTCTTTTCTTTCATATTCCTCTTCCTCCTCATCAAATTCATCCTTTCATCCAGTGAAATAGCCAACTTGCCGTATGGGTTTTTGGCGATCTTGCCTCAGCCTCCTGGGCACTTCTTTATGTATTCTTGATGCTTCTTTATGTATTCTTGATGTTAGTCCTCTGTGGAATAGCTGGCAAATTTTTCCCATTGTGTGGATTATCACTTCACTCTATTGATTGTTTTCCTTCACTGTGCAGTGGCTTTTTAATTTGATATCCCATTTATTGATTATTGATATTATTTCTTATGCCATTAAGGTTCTATCCAGAAAATACCTATACCTATGTCTTCAAGAGTTGTACATATTTTATCTTCAAGCAGGTTAAATGATTCTGTTTTAACATTTAGATATTGATCTATTTTTATTTTAGTTTAGTACATGGTGAGATATATAGGTCTAGACTACATTTTCTGCATGTGGATATCCAGTTTTCCTAGCACCATTTATTTTATTTTATTTATTTAAAGAGAAAAAAAAAACAGAAAAAGGGTAGAAATATTACAGAATTTCAAAAAAAAAAAGAAAAAAACAGTAAGAAATCACTAGCTGATAAATTACATATTGTTCTTTTAGAAATAGTTGTTCAAGTTACAAAATTAAAGCACACAAAATGGACACTTAAGCAATGAGACTGAAAACAGGTCTGTTCAACAGTCCAACAAGAACTTAGAAATATGGTTATCAATCCTACACACTTAAATATACATGCAGTTATATCTTTTATAGCACTTCCTATTTCCTCTTTTTTACAATAGCAATTACACATTTTTAAAATTTTATTTAAAGAGAAGAAAAAAAGCAAAACAGAAAAAAGGGTAGCAACAATACAGAATTCTAAAACAAAGAAAGAAAGAGAAAGGAAAAAGAAAAAAAACCACTAAGAAATCACTAGTTGATAAATTACATATTGTCATCTTGGATATAGTTGTTCAAGTTACAAAGTTAGAGGATACATAGTAGACATTCAAACAGTGAGACTGCAAGCAGTTCTGCTCAAAGATCCAACAAAGATTCAGCAATATGGTCATCTATTTTACACACTCAAACATACACTCAGCACCATTTATTAAAGATGCTATATTTCCTCCAGCTTATGTTTTTGACTCTTTTGTCAAAGATCAAATATCTGTATGTGCCTGAGATTATTTGTGCTTCTTCTATTCTGCTCCATTAATCCATATGCCTGTTTTTGTGTCAGTACCATACTGTTTTAATTGCTGTAAAATGATTGTAAATTGTAAATTTGTAAAATAATTTCAGGTCTGAGATTATGATATCATTGGCTTTGCTTTTGTTACCCAGAATTACTTTTGCTGTTCTGTGTCTGTTATTCCATACAAATTTTTGGATTGATTTCTCTGTGTGTGAAATGCCAATGGTATTTTGATTAGGATTATATGAAATCTGTATATCAGTTTTAGAAGTGTAGCCATTTCATTATACTGATTCTGCCTATCCAGGAACAGGGGCTATCTGTCCATTTTCTGATGCCTTCCTCAATTTCCTTTTTCAGATGTAATTTTCATTTTATAGGTATTGCCCTTCATTAGTTAGATAAATACATAAGTTTAATTTTTTATGCTATTATGAGTGGCATTGTTTTCATAATTGCTTTTACAACAAGATTATTATTAGTGTATAGGAATGCCAAGTTTGGTTATCTATTCTAGGATCTTTTGGTGCAGTTTTTTTGGGTCTTCTATGTAAAGGGTCATGTCATTTGCAAGTAGTGATGTTTTGACTTCACCCTTTCCTACGCATGTCCCTTTTATTTCTCTTACCTGATTGCTCTAGCAAAATTATTATTATTATTTTTGCATGCCAGGAATTGAACTCAGGATGTCGTGCATGCCAGCCAGGCACTTATGCTGCTGAGCTATATCCACAGCCCTTCTGGCTAATGTTTTGAGGACTGTGTTGAAGAGGAGTAGTGATAATGGATGTCCTTGTCTGGCTTCTGATTGTAAGATGAAAGGCTTTTACTGTTTCTTGATCTAATGTGATATTATCAGTAGGTTGTTCACAAATGCCTTTTGTCATGTTGAGATAAAGACCTTATATACCTATTCAGTACATGGTGAGATATATGAATTGAGGTTTTTTTTAAATCGAGAATGGATGTCAGGCTATATATAGTCTTTTTCTATATATATTGAGATAATCATGTGATTTTTGTCTTTTTTTAAATTTTCCAGATTCATTTTATTTCAAGGAGAAAAATTAAAAAACAAGAATAAAAAAACTAAAACAAAATTTCAAAACACATTAATCAGAGGGCAGCAATGGTACATACATTGCACATTGTAATCTTCAAATCATTCACTCAGAGCACATCTGGATTCAGTTGGCCAAACAATACCAGCACAAATCTTTCTATTCAGTGAACTCAGAGAAATCATCAGTATAACTTTATTATTTTTTATGTACATATACATACACATATACATATGTTGCTTCTTTCAGCTACTGACACTGAGACAATATGATGTTTACACATGTGTGTCTTATTTATTTCATTAATGAGTATGGTCTCAACTTGCATCCATTTACCTATAAAAGTCTCCAATTTATCCTTCTTTATGGATGAGTAGTACTTAAATGTATAAAAATATCGTGTGTTTTTTATCCTTTCCTCAGTCAGTGGGCGTTTAGGTTGTTTCCAAAATCTGGCTATTAAAAACTGTGCTGCTATAAACATGGGTTCACATATATCACTGTGGTATGATGCTTTTAATTCTTTTGGGAAGATACCCAGAATGGGAATACTTGGGTCGAATAGAACCTCTAGTCCTAGATTTTTTGGACTCTCCACACTGATTTCCACAGTGGTTGCCCCAGTCTGCATTCCCACCAATAGTGGAAAAGGGTTCCTTTTTCCCCACAGCCTCTCCATCATTTGTTTCTGCTTGATTTCTTAATAGTAGCTATTCTTTCTGTGGTGAGTTAGAATCTGTGTTGTTTTAATTTGCATATCTCGAATGACTGGTGATGTTGAACATTTTTTCACATATTTATTTACTGTTAGTATTTCTCTACCCGAGAAGTGTATATTCATCTCAGCTGCCTATATTTGGATTAGGTCTTTAAATCTGGGAGGACTGATGTTTTTGAGTTGTTTATATGTTCTCGATAGTAGTCCTCTGTCAGAGGAACAGCTGGCAAACATTTTCTCCAGTGTTGTAGTTGTCGCTTTACTTTGTTGATGGTTCTCTTGCTATGCAAAAGCTTTTCAATAGGATGAGATCCCCATTGTTGATTCTTTGTGGTAGTTCTGTGCAATCAGGGTTTTGTTCATAAAGTCTTTGCCTACACCAGTGTCTTCAAGATTTTTATCTTACTGTCTTCCAGCACTTTTAATGTTTCTGGTTTAATAGTAATATCTTTCATCCATTCTGATTTTAGCTTAGTGCATAGTGAATGATATGAGTTCAGTTTTAATCTTCAGCATGTATAGAGCCAGTTTTTCCAGCACCATTTATTAAAGAGCCTACTGAATATGTTTGACACCTTTGTCAAAGATAAAATGGCTTAGTATGTCTGGAATGGTTTTTGCATCTTCTAATCTGTTCCATTGATCTTTGGGTCTGCTTTTTGCCAGTACCATGCTGTTTTTATCACAGTAGTTTTATGGTATAATTTCAAGTCAGGGATTAGGATTCCCCCTGTCTTGTCATTGTTGCTCAGGATTGCTTTGCTATTCTAGGTCTCTTCTGGTTTGAGATGAATTTTAGGATTGTTTTCTCTAATTCTGGGAGATATCCTGTTAGAATTTTGATTGGGATTGCATTGAATCTGTATGACAGTTTGGGAAGTATGGGCTTTTTTCATTATATTGGTTCTTCCTACCCAAGAGCATGGGACATGTCTCCATTTTCTAATATCCTCATCAATCTCTTTTTCCAGGGTATTATAGTTTTCAATGTAGATGTCTTTCACCTCCTTTGTGAGATTGATTCCTATGTGTTTCTTTTTTTGGTGGGGGGGGGGTGCTGTCGTAAAAAATATTGTTTCTTTGGTTTGTCTCTGACTTTGTTTTTTTAATTAGAGAAAAAAACAAAATAGAAAAAAGGGTAGAAATAGTACACAACTGCAAAAAAAAAAAAGTAAGAAATTACTGGTTGATTTCAAGTCACAAAAAAAAGTAAGAAATCACTAGTTGATTTCAAGTCACAAAATCAAAGCATAAAAGGTAGATAGTCAAACAATGACAGTACAAATCATTCTGTTTGATGAACTAACAAAAACTTGGTAGTATGGTTATCTACCTTGCATACTTATAGTTATATCCTTTAGAGCACTTTCTTGCCCTTTCATTATCATAATATCTATCATACATTCTGGATCTTATTACTCTTTCAATTTTTTATTATGTTTTATACTAGAGAGACAATATATTTACAAATGTAAATCTGATTTCACTTATGAGGATAGTCTCAAGTTGTCTCCATTTACCTATAAAAGCCTCAAGATTATCTTTTTTATAGCTGAGTAATATACCCTTGTATAAAAATACCACATCTTTTTCATCCATTCTGCACATCCATGATAGGCATTTGGGTTGTTTCCAAGACCTAGGTATTAGAAATTGTGCTGCTTTAAACATGGGTGCACATACATCATTGTGGTATGATGTTTTTAATTCTTCTGGGAAGATAACCAGGAGGGGAGTAGCTGAATCAACTGGGACTTTCAATCCTAGTTTCCTGAGGAATCTCCATACTGAATTCCACAGTGGTTGAACCAGTCTACACTCCACCAACTATGCAGAAAGGTTCTTTTTTCCTCAAGCCCTGGTAGCATTAGTTACAGGTTGATTTCTTGATGATAGCCATTCTTTCTGGGGTGGGATGGAATCTCAGTGCTGTTTTAATTTGCATTTCTCAAATGACCAGTGATGTTGCACATTTCTTCATGTATTTATTTGCCATTTGTATATCTTCATCTGAGAAATGTGTGTTCGTCTCAGATGCCTATTTTTGGAGAGAGCCTTTGAATTTGGGGGGCTTGATGTTTTTCAGTTCTTTGTATGTTCTGGATATAAGTGATTTGTCAAGGGACTGCTGGTTAAAATTCTTTCCTATTCTGTGGGTTTTCTTTTCACTTTGTTGGTGATTTCTTTTGACATGCAAAAACTTTTAATAAGATTTGTTATTCTTTGTTGATTCTTTGAAGTATTTTCTGCGCAGTTTGTGTTTTGTTCATGAGCTCTTTGTCTACCCCTATGTCTCCAAGATTTATACCTATCTTGTCTTCCAGTAGATATAGTGTTTCTGTTTTAGTATTTAGATCTTTGACCCATTTTGATTTTATTTTAGTGCATGGTGATACACATGGGTCTAGTTTCAGTCTTTGGCATGTGGAGAGCCAGTTTTTCCAACACTATTTATTGAAGAGGCTATCCTTTTTCCAGTGAACATGTTTAGCCCCTTTGTCAAATATAAGGTGGTTGAGTGGCTTTGTAGTTGTGTTTGCATCTTCTAAGCTGTTCCATTGATCCTCAGGTCTATTTGTTTGTCATTACCATGCTGATTTTATCACTGTAGCTTTGTAGTATAGTTTCAGGTCAGGAATTGAGATGCCTCCTACCCTTGCCTTTGTTGCCCAGAATTGCCTTTACTATTCTAGGTTTCTTCTGTTTCCAAGTGAGTTTTAGAATTGTTTTCTCCAGATCTGGAAGGTATGTTAATTGTATTTTGATTGGAATTACATCAAATCTGTGTAACAGTTTTGGGAGTATTGCCATTTTCACAATGTTGGTTTTTACTAACCAAGAGCAAGGAATATCCTTCCATTTTCTAATATCCTCTTCAATCTCCTTTGTTAGAGTGGTATAATTTTCAGCATTTTGGTCTTTTACATTCTTGATTAGGTTGATTCCTAAGTATTTCATTTTTTTAGATGCTATTGTGAAAGGTGATATTTTCATAATTTCTCTCTGTGAGTTTTTTGTTTGTGTAAAGGGATGTTATTGATTTCTGACTTTGTATCCAGCTACATTGCTGAATTTGTTTATTAATTCTGGTTGTCTTTTGATGGGGTTTTTGGGGTCTTCTATGTAGAGTATCATGTCATCTGCAAATAGTGATAATTTAACTTCTTCCTTTCCTATCTTTATTCCTTTTATTTCTCTCTCTTGTCTGATTGCTCTGCTAATGTTTCCAGGACTATATTGAATAGGAATGGGTAATAGTGGATATCCTGTCTTGTTGATTTTAGAATGAAAGCTTTCAGTTTTTGTCCATTTAGTGTAATTTTGGCTGTTGGTTTGTCATAGATGCCCTTTATCAGATTGAGGTATTTACCATCTTTTCTGAGTTTTTGTATGGTTTTTATTTTGAACAAGTTTAGGACTTTATCAAAAGCTTTTTCTGCATCTGTTGAGATGAGATGATTGTGTGATTTTTGTTTTTGACTCTGTTGATGTGGTGTATTACATTTATTGATTTGCATATGTTAAACCATCCCTGCCTTCCTGGGATAAATCCCACTTGGTCGTGATGTATAATCTTCTTGATGGTTTGCTGCATTCTGTTTGCCAGTATTGAGAATCTTTGAATCAATGTTCATTAGTGAGATAGGCCTATAATTCTTTTTGGTTGGGTCTTTCTCTGGTTTTGGTATCAGAGTAATACTTGCCTCCAGGAATAGTTAGGGAGGATTGCTTTCCTTTCAATTTTATTGAAGAGTTTGAGGAGTACTGGTGTTGAATCTTCTATAAATTTCTTGTAGAATTCAACTGTGAACCCATTGGGACCTGTTTTTTGTTTTTGCTGGTAAGTTTTTGGTCATGTTTTCGATTTCAAATAGCTGATACTGGGTTTGTATGCTTCTAGAAATCTGTCCATTTCCTCTGTTTTCCACTGTGTGAGTAAAGATTTTCAAAGTAGGTATTCAATGAGCTTTTGAATTTCCATAGGATCTGTAGTAATTTCCCCCTTTTCATTCCTTATTACATGTATTTGAATTTTTTCTTTCTTTTTCTTGATAAGGTTGGCTATAGGTTTTTCAATTTTGTTTATAATCTCAAAAAAACAGCTCTTTGATTCATTAATTCTTTGTATTTTTTTTTAGTCTCAATTGCATTAATTTCTGCTCTGATCTTTATAATTTCCTCTCTTCTATGAGCTTTAGGTTTGACTTGCTCATCTTTTTCTAGAAGCTTGAAATGTAGCATGGGGTTGTTTATTTGTGCTTGTTCTGTTTTCTTGATATGACAATTTATTGCTATGTATTTCCCTCTTAGGACCACTTTCACAGGTTTTGGTATGTTGTATCTGCATTTTCATTGAATTGTAGGTATTGCTTAATTCCTCCTTTAATCTCTAACCCATTGATTATTCAGGAGGTTGTTATTTAATTTCCATGTATTTATGCAGGTTTTGCAATTTCTTTTGTCTTTAATTTCCAATTTTAGTGCACTATGGTCAGATAATATGCATAGGATAATTTCAATCCCTTTACATTTAGTTAAGAATCTTCTGTTGGCTAATATATGGTCTATTTTGGAGAATGTCCCACACATAGCTGAGAAGAATGTGGTTGGGTGAAACACTCTGTAAACATCTGCTAAGTCCATTTGCTCACAGGTTTGATACAGTTCTATTAGTTCTTTGCTGACTTTTTGTCTAGTTGATCTATATCTTTGTGACAGTGGGGTATTAAGGTCCCTATTACAATTGTGTTCTTGTATATTTGGTTTTTCATGTCCATTAGTATTTGTCTTATATAGTTGTGTGCTCTTGTATTTGGTGCATATATATGTATAATTGTTAGTTCTTCCTCTTCAGTTTTTCTCCTGACAAGTGCATAGTGACCTTCTTTATCTCTTTTGATCATTTTTGGTTTGAAGTTCATATTGTCTGCAAATAGAATAGCTACTGCTGCTTTTTTCTGGGTTCCCTGTTTCATGGAATATTATTTTCCGTCTTTTGACTTTTAATCTATGAGTTTCCTTTTGAGTCAGATGTATTTCTTGTATATAGCATATTGTTGGATCCTGTTTCTTGATCCATTCTGTCAATCTATTTCTTTTAATAGATGTTGATGGATATAACTGATATGTACTGACTCATCTTTATTATTTTCCTGCCATTGGTTTTCTGCTTTTCCCCCTTATTCAACTACCTGCCCTGACTGGTGGTTTCTTTCTTTTACTGTCCTGGAAATTGTAGTCATTTTTATCTCTATCTAGTATGTCTTTCAGTACTTTCTAGGGCTGGTTTGGTGGATGTGAATTTCTTCAGTTGTTCCTTGTCATGGAAGTATCTTATTTCCCCATTAAGTTTCAATGAAAGTTTTTGAATCTGGGTCGAAAGTTGTTTTCCCTCAGGTCTTGAAACACCCCACTCCAAGCTGATCTTAACTTAAGGGCTTGTGGTGAAAAGTCTGCTGTGATTCTAATGGGCTTTCCTTGATAGGTGAGTTGTGTCTTTTCTCTAACAGTTTTCAATACTCAGTTTTTATACTCTATGTCTGGAATCTTAATTATTATATGTCTGGGTGTAGATTTATGTTGATTGTGACTGTTCGGAATTCTCTATACCTCACTTAGCTGCATGTCAGATTTCTTCCGCGTGTTTCCAAAATTTTTTGCTGTTACTTCTGTAAATAGTTTACCGATGTCATTTGTGTTGACTCCTGCCATCTGCATTGATGCCTGTTAGTCTTACATTATTTCTCTTAGCATCATGTTGAAGCTGCTGAATTGTCATTTCATGCTGCTTTGTTATTTTTAAAAGTTCTATCCTTTCATGATCACTAGCTGAAATCCTGTCCTCAAGGTCTTCAGCTTTATTTAAATGGTTTGCCAGCTTTCAATAGAATTTTTTATTTCTTGGATGTCTCTTTGAATTTGTTTCATGCATTCTATTTGTTTTCTATATTGTTCATTCTAGGTTTCAGTCAGTTTCCCATGCTCCTGTACTTCTTATCTATTTCTTCTCTGGTTATGCTGAGCAACTCCTTTACTAACGTTGTCATTTCTGTCTTTACTTGATAAACTACTTCTAATTTGATTTCCTGAATAGCCTCATGGATTTGTTTCTTTTTCACTTGCTATTTTTTCAGATATTTTAGGTGTATGACTTTTAATGCTCTCTATTTCAATGTCTCCTGTACTTGCTCCTGATGGACTAGATGTTTGAGATTGCATTTTGCTTTTTTGTTTTGTCATTTTCACCTTTTGGGCTAATACTTGGTCTTTTGATCCCACTAGTCTCAACTATCGGTAGTGTGAAACTTACAGTCCTACTGTGTGGTTGATGTTTGTCAAATTGCTGGGTACCACAACGAAGAGAGCCATTCACCTGAATTCCTCCTGCAGGGCCCGTTGGGTGAGTCTTACATTCTTCCTGGGCTGACTAGCCTAGGAGTATTGATGTAAGTCGACCCTTAGTTCCTGCTGTTACTATGTCTTCAAGTTGTTCCAGGCCACCAGATCTCCCTGTCTATAGTGTTTGTCTTGGCTGGAACCCTACTGTGTCACTGGATGCCTCATAAATGCTTTTCATTTTCTTCAGGTTAGGGGAGGCTTATTGACATACTCCTCAACCCACTTGATATTCTCTGTATGCAAGAAGGACTCACCCACACTCTTGCCAATCTCCCCAAGTCCTACAACTGGAGGGCACTTCGCTATTACTCCTGTTTACCCACTGAAGACCTCTATTTTAGGGCCAA
Organism: Hydrochoerus hydrochaeris; assembly: GCA_004027455.1. NCBI lineage: Eukaryota > Metazoa > Chordata > Mammalia > Rodentia > Hydrochaeridae > Hydrochoerus > Hydrochoerus hydrochaeris. The sequence continues at coordinate 135,518 of PVLA01002086.1, forward strand.
ACTCATCATGCTGATGGAAGCCTGCTGAGGTCCTCTGTTTGGATAAGGGGTTACTGAGTCTCCCATTAACCCAGCAAGGTTAATCCACTGTATTCCAAGGTTCTGGGAGGAGGAGGGACAGCCGAAGATCAACAGCAATACTAAGTCCAAGAGGTGTGGGGGGGTGTTCCTGAGGAGTGCCTGGGAGGGCGGACTCGGAAGCGGCCTGCCCTCTGGGCTGGAGGTCTGGGGCTGAGGGGTTGCCAGGAGGGCAGGCATGGAAGTGGCTTTGGCTATTGATTTTTTATTGTTGACTTTTAATCCTGCTTCATTACTGAATTTGCTTATTACATCAAGAAGTCTTTTGGTGGAGTTCTTGGGGTCTTCTAAGTAGAGTATCATGTTATCTGCAAATAATGCTAGTTTAAGTTCTTCCTTTTCTATCTTTATTCCTTTTCTTTCTTTCTCTTGTCTAATTGCTCCAGCTAAAGTTTTGAGAACTATGTTGAATAAAAGTGGAGACATTAGACATCCTTGTCTTATTCCTGCTTTTAGAGAGAAAAGTTTCAGTTTTTGTTCATTTAGTAGGATGTAGACTGTTGGTTTGTCTTAGATGGCTTTTATCAGAATGAGATAAAGACCATCTATTCTAATTTTCTGTAAGGTTTTTTTTTTTTTTTAAATCATGATTGGGTCCCGGACTTTGTGGGAAGTTTTCTCATCTATTGAGGTGATCATATGATTTTTGTCCTTGGCTCTGTTAATATGATGTATTTTATTTATGGGTTTATACATGTTGAACCATCCCTGCAACCCTAGGATGAATCCCACTTGTTCACGGTGTGCAATCTTCTTGATGATTTGCTGCACTCTGTTTTCCAGTATCTTATTGAGGGTTTTTCCAACAGTGTTCATTAAAGAGATTTTTGACCTGTAATTCCCTTTCGTATTTGGGTCCTTGTCTCGTTTTGGTATCAGGGTAATGCTTGCTTCCAGGAATGAGTTTGTAAGCATTACTTCCCTTTCAATTTCATTACAAAGTTTAAGAAGTAGTGGTATTAGATTGTCTCTAAATTTCTTGTAGAATTCAGCAGTGAATCTGTCAGGGCTGGGGCTTTTCTTCAGTTCCATTTATTTTGGGTTATTTAGGGTTTTTTATATCTTCTTGATTCAGCTTTGGTGTCTTTTCATATGTATCTAAGAATCTGTCCATTTGTTCCATGTTTTCCATCTTACTATAATACAGATTTTTCAAAGTAGATACATATGATTTTCTGGGTATCTACAGGGTCTATTGTGATTTCACCCTTTTCATTCCTAATTGCATAGATTTGAGTCTTTTCTTTCCTTTTTTTTGATAAGGTTGGCTAAGGGTTTGTCAATTTTATTTAATCTTTTGAAGAACTGTTTGATTTTTTTTTAATCTCCATTGTGTTGATCTTTGTAATTTTTCTGATCTTTGTAATTTTCTCCCTTGTATGAGCTTTTGGCTTAGCTTCCTTTTTTTTAAGTTTGAGGTTCAGTATTGTTTATATGCACTTGCTCTGTTTTCCTGAATGGGCATTTACTGCTATAAATTTCCCTCTTAAGACTGCTTTCACTGTGTCCCACAGTTCCTCTATGTTGTATTGTTGTTGTCCTTCACCTGTAAAAACTGTCTAATTTCTTAATTTCATCTGTGACCCATTAGTTGTTCAGTAGGGTGCTATTTAATTTCCTTATGTTTATGAAAATCTTGTGGTTTCCTTTGGCATGGATTTCCACTTTCATTGTATTGTGGTCTGACTGTATGCATGGGATAATTTCAGTTCCTTTCTTTGCATTTACTTAAGTATGTTCTGTGAGCTAATATATGATGTCATTTGGAGAATGTTCCATGTGCAGCTGGGAAGAATGTTGTGTTCTATTGTTGTGGAGTGGAACAGTCTATAGACATCTACAAAGTCCATTTGTTCAAAAGTTTGATTTAGTTCTATTTCATTATTGATTTTTTTGTCTAGTTAATCTGTCTTTTTGTTACAATGGGATATTGAGATCTCCCAATCCAATTGCATTAGCATTTATTTAAGTTTTCATGTCTGATAGTTAAAGTCTTGACTTGAAATTCAGTTTGTCTGCAAATAAAATAGCTACTCCTTTTTTCTGGGTTCTTGTCACATGCAGTATCATTTTGCATCCTTTGACTTTCAGTCTATGAATTTCTTTTTGAACTAAATATGTTTCTTGTATGCAGCATATTGTTGGATCTTGCTTCTTGATCCATTCTGCCAGTCTGTGTCTTTTAATTGGTGAATTGAGACCATTAACATTGATGGGTGTAACTGAAATACATTGTCTTATCCTTGTCATGTTATTTTCTTGTTGTTGGTTACCCTTTATTTCCCCCTCCAACTGTTTGCCTTCCCTGGTAGCTTCCTTCTGTTGGAGTTCATGGAGCTGTAGTCCTTAATTATGCTTGTCTAGAATGTCCTTCAGAACATTTTAGAGTACTGGTTTGGTGGCCATAAATTTCCTCAGATGTTCTATGTCATGGAAGTATCTTATTTCTCCATCAATTTTGAAAGATAATTTTGCAAGATACATCAGTCTGTGTTGGAAGTTGTTTTCCTTGAGAACTTGGAGAGTTTGTGCTGAGAAATCAGTTGTAATTCTGATGGGCTTTCCTTTATACGTGATTTGTTTCTTTTCTCTAACAGCTTTTATGTTCCTGGTTTTGTGTTGAATTTGTGGAATCTTGACTGGTATGTGTGGTTTTAGCTTTGGTTCTGATTATTGGTAATTGGAGTTCTTATATATGAATGTCAGATTCTTTTTTTCTATCAGGAAAATTTTCTGTCATCATATTTGTGAACATTTTTTTAATGTCATTTTGATATCTCCTCTTTGTTCATTGACTCAATTAATCTTAAGTTATTCTTTTTTGTCTCATCTAGCAGCTACTGAGTTGATTTCTCATGTTGTTTCTGTTTATGTGATGAATTATATTTATTGATTTGTGTTGAGCCATCTTTGGGATGAAGCCTGTGTGGTCATGGTACATGATCTTTTTGATGATTTGTTGTGTTCTGTTTACCAGTATTTTGTTAACATTTTTGCATCTGTGTTTGTTAAACAAATTGGTGTATAGTTCTCCTTTTTGGCTGGATCCTTGTCTGGTTTTGTTGTTAGGGTAATGTTAGCTTTGAAGAATCATTTTGGGAGTACTCCTTTCTCTCTCAATTTCTTTAAAATACTGAGGAATATTATTGTTAAGAGTTTCCTTTAAATTTTTGTAGAAATTGGCTGTGAATCTTTTAGCTTTTAGATTTTGCTGAGTTGGTAGTGCTTTGGTTGTTTGGTTTTTTTTGTTTCTCCTTTAATTCATTGCTGTTATTAGATTTTTAAGTCTAAATTCAGTTTTGAAAGTTATGTGTGTATCTAGGAATCTCTCCATTTCTTCTGATTTCCCACTTTTTTAAAAAAAGTAAGATTGCCTAAAAGTCTGTTTTGAACCAATTTTTTGATTCATTGATTTTTTTTTTTTTGGTCTCCTTTTCATTAATTTTTGCTTTGATCTTTACCATTTCCTTCCTTTTACAAGTTTGGATTGTTCTGTTTTTCTGATGTGGACATTCACTGCTGCAAATGTCCCATTTAGGATGGTCCTACTATGCAGTTCAGGCTGACTTTGAACACATTGTAGCCCAGGTTCATCTCAGATTCAGTGATTCTTGTGTCCCATTATGCCTGGCTCCCACTGCTGTCATTGTTTCCATAAGTTCTTGTGCCTACTCGGGTTATTATTTAATTCTGGGAAGTATCTAATTTGTTCCTTAATTTTTTCTGTGATCCATTGATTTGAATAGAGTATGTTGTTTAATTTCTATATGCTTATATAGTTTCTTTACTTTCTTTTGCTGTTGATTTCTAGTTTCATTGCATTGTAACCTGATAATATGCATGGTAAGATTTTGTTGCTTTTGCACTTGCTTAGTCATTATTAGCTATCACTTGGTGCACTTTGGAGAAAGTATCATGTGCAGTCCAAAGGAATGTGTATTCTGTTGGTGTTGAATAAAACACTGTACACTAAGTACCTGACTTACAAACGAGTTCTGTTCCAGGAGAACATTCAAAAGTTGAATTCACTTTTAAGTCCAACAAAGTAAGTGTTATACACATTTTACAGAAATATACAATGTAAAGCAAAAAAAAAAAAAAAAAACCCAAATATGAGATCCATTTGTATCTGTGAAAGTTCACGGTTCAAATGTTTTTCAGTCAGGGACTTTCTGTATATTATTCTGTATATTATTAAGTCCCTTTGACCCAAGATTGGTTTCAACTCTGATTCTTCTTTGTTGATTTGTTTTTGTCCATTTGTGCTACTGAGTTATGGAGATGCCCCACTATAATTGTATTGCTGTTTATCTGACCTTTTATGTCCATTAGAGTTTGTTTTATGAAGTTGGGTGCACCTGAGTTGGTGCATACTTGTTTATAATTATTATCTCTTCTGGTTGATTATTTCTGTGAACCAAAATATAATATCCTTTGCCTCTTTTTATCACCTTTGGCTTGAAATTCACTATATCTGGGGTTTTTTTTTGGTTTTGTTTTTTGCTTTTTTGTCTTTTTGATAGAGTCTTGCCGTGCAGTTCAGGCTGGCCTTGAGCTCTTTGTAACCCAGGCTGGTCTCAAACTCATAACAATTCTCTTGCCTCAGCCTCACAAGTGCTGGGATTACAGGTGTGCACCACCATGCCCGTCTAAATTCACTATATCTGAACGCAGGATAGCTACTCTTGCTTGCTTTTGGGTTCCCACTGCATGAAATATTGTTTTCCATGCTTTGATTTTAGTGGTGAATTTCTTTTTGTGTTAAATGTGTTTTTGTATGCAGCATACCATCAAATTTTATTTCTTGACTTACTCTGTTAATCTGTGTCTTTTAATTGGTGAGTCCGTTTACATTGGTAGTAGAGATTGATAGGTCATTGTATTAATTTCATGTTGCTCTTTTGCTTTCTTTTCTTCCACTAAAGTGCTACCCCTACCTGATGTATTCATATTATTAGACTTTTTGGCACTGTGAACTTCATCGTCTCCTGGGATAGCCTCAAGAATTTTTTGTAGTGTTGGTTTGGTGGTCGTGAATTTCTTTATATTTTCTTTATCATGGAAGTATCTTATTTCTCTACCAATTCTAAAAGATAATTTTTCAGGATATAACAGTCTGAGTTGGCAGTTTTCTTTAACAGGTTTAAAAAGTTTCATTCCATGCTCTCTTTGCCTTTAAGGTTTATGTTGAGAAATATTTGGTAATTCTAATAGCTTTTCCTTTCTAGGTGATTTGATGCTTTTCTCTTGCAGCCTTAAGATTTTGTCTTGTGTTGAATTGTGGTATTTTCATTATGATGTATTTTGGAGTATTTTGTTTTTGTCTTTGATCATGGCTATTTGGGCTCTATATGCTTCAGTTAACTGTACATTAAATTTTTTCCCATGTTTCCTGATATTACTTGTGTAAACAATTTTTTATGCTCTTTGTCTAGTCTTCTGGTTTTTCACTAATTCCATTTACTCTTTTTTTTTTTTTTGAAGAGTAAAATATATTTATTAAGAAAGAAAGCTTCTGTCTGAAGAGAGACAGAGAGGGGTCCTGAGTAGGTTGCTTCTAATTCCATTTACTCTTATATTAGTTCTCTTTGAGTCATCTAAGAACAGTTAGATCCATTTTTGATGTTCCCTGGTTACTTGTAAGGTATCTCTCATTAATTTATCATTGACCAGAGTCCTGTTAGTCTGACACTCTGTCCTCACATGGGTCGCTTATACTACCCATACTTTTAAAGGTGCTTTTAATCCGAATTTTTGTTTAAACGTTTCTTGTGGACTCCCATTCTTTTTTATGCTGAGGGTTCTTATTTTGAATCTCTGTGTTTAACTCTACTAGTTATTTATTAGTGTTGTCTTTAGAGTCACTAAGCATTTGTCTTACTATAGTCATTATCTGGTTGGTTATATCTTTTTTTTTTTTTTTTGGTCTTTTTTGAGACAGAGTTTCACTGTGCAGTTCAGGCTGAGCTTGAATTCAGTTTGCAGCCCAGGCTAGCCTCTGTTTTACAGCAGTCCTCCTGACTCAGCCTTCTGAGTGCTGAGATTACAGGTGTGCAGCACCAATGCCTGGCTGGTTATATCTTTTTAAAATTTGCTACATACCTCATTGAACTGTTTTACCTCCATTAGTATCTTTTCAGACCTATCTGTTGTGTGGCTTGTAATTTTCTTCTCTCCATGTCCTATGATTTGGTTTTAAGGAGTTCAGAGTTTTCAGAGGCTTTGTCTTTTCATGTTTCTGTGTTTTTTGCAAGTTCTTTGGCTCAGTGTTGCAGTTCTCAGGAGTATCTTGGCTGTAGTAAGACATTTAGTGACAACAGTGGCAAATCCTAGGAACCACTCTTGAACAGCTCTTAACCAGAACAAAGAGGACTATGATTTATGTGAATACAGTGATGTCTACAGTAGTTCAGACTGCTAATTCTGAATGTAGGCAGCAGTACCAAGAGCATAATACACCACTAGACTAAAGCCCTCTTCTTCAGAATTGCCCTCTCTAATTATTAGTTCCACTGAACTTGGCCTCCCATGATATAATTCAGGCTCCCAGGTGATGTGAGCCCAGGCCTCCCAGTGGACCCTAGGAGATCCCTGTTTAGCTCTTACCTTTCCAAGTTTATCTCTCAAGGCTTTTTTTCTCCCTGGTCTCTGTGGCAGGGAGGGCATCACATTAGTCCTTAAGCAAAATTGTCCTCCTAGGTGGTGGTGTCTTCTGTGATCAGATCTGTTGGTTGGTTTTTACCTCTGTTGACCTGTGCCATGGTGAGCTCAGGGGCTGCAGGCAGGTTGCATGGTTCTAGTCTTCCTGTCTTGGACCTGGGCCACACAGGCATTGGTATTGTCTGGGGGCAGGTCATACAGTTCCTGGGTCCTCCTGCTTCAGCATGGGATCCACTGGCCCTGTGTTTTTAGATTCTGTGTAATTCTTCCTATTTTAATGAAGGGCTTCATGTCATATTCATTATTAACTCATATATGGATAAAGTCGCAATTGAACCTGTAGAGTTTTTCATAAATGAAATCTGTTTGTCCTGTTGTTGTTGTTGTTGTTTTTTGGTACCAAGGAGCAAATTCATGACCTTGCACTTGTCAGGTGGTGCTGTGCCCCCCCCTTTTGTATATCCTATATTTCCTGGATATCCTTTGATAATCTTCCAAGATAGAATTTTAACATTTTATTGGCAGTGATATCCACCTCCAAGACCACTCATCTGATGTTCAGTAGATGTTAACTTCATCCTTTAATGGTAGTGGATTATTATAATTTAATCATATATTTAGAACATACATGATCTATCTAGGCTGAGTAGAAATTAAAAAAAAATATGTATATGTATTGTATGTATTTTGTTGCACATGTCAGATAGCAGCTGATGAACCTCCACCAGAAGGATGTAATTCGTTTTTCTCAGTACATGGAAAGAAGACTTGTGATTTTGATGTCCTGGAGACTCTTCTACTAACAGCGTCTAGAAGGTAGGTTGTATGTTTCTTCATTTAAATGCTGTGGCCAAGCATAGTGGTACATGCCTGTAACTCAGCACTTGGTAGGCTGAGACAGAAGGATTGCTGAGTTTGAGGCTATCCTGGACTACAAAGTGAGTTCAAGGCCAGCCTGAACTACATAGTGAGACCCTATCTCAAAAAGACTTGCCTACTCCCCTAAAAAAAGTGCCAAGTGGTGTCATAGAAAGAAACAACAACAAAAAAAGTGCCAAGCATCCTTTCACTCATCTCTAGTAAGCCTACCTTTTGACTTTGCTTATTATTTTGTAGTCTTAGTGTAATAGTTTAGAATATGGATTCTGGAATCAGAGTGACTAGATACACATCTCAGCTCCATCACTTAAATTAGTTTCGTGAAATGGAACAAATTACTTTAGTTCCTTTTCTCTCAAGTGGAGATAGTAAGAGTATTTGATATTCCCATTAATTTGGTAATGATTTTATCTGGGAGGTTAAGTAGGTTTTATTATTAGCTTGGCAAGAAATAACGTGTATGTGAAAGCCAGTGCCTGAAGTAATGATGTTAATGATGATGTTCTCTCAGAGTGTTAATAGAGTCAAAGAAGGCTATTTGGATAGTAATTGTAAGCTGATTCAAATTGGTATTTTTTGAGTTAGGTGTTCTTTGCTGTAAGTGCTGTGCATTTCCTGTGGTTGACAGCTGTTGTAAGTGTCTGTTTTTGCTGCCTGGCTATTGCTGCGGCCCCTTCGTATGTCCTCTAAAGCTGCTTAGATATGATGTGGGTATAAGAAATGCTAATGGAATTTGGTTGGTATAGCTGCCCAGTATGTGTCCTCTACCCCTCAAATGGCATTAATGCTCCTTCCTCAGGTTGACAACTAATAAACAGAGCAGCTAATAAACACAGCGTACATGCCAGCCAGCTGTGAACATTTGAGAATAGTGCTGTGGTTAAATAGTGTTCTCTTGGGGAAATAAAATGATGACTTTGTAAATCTTTATAGTCACAGTGCCAGTCTTGATAAAGAAAAGAGTGCTGGTATCATCTTTCTGAGAGAAACTACTTTTTAATACGTTGGCACTTATCCTGTTAGAGTTTGTTCTTGGTTTTAACTTTATACAGACAAGTAGGTAAGTTTATTTTTGCAAGAGACAACGTTTCATTTAGCACATATAGGTGTACTTCAGTATTTATAACACATATGTAGTAACCTATGTAAGAATAAAGTACTGGTGGCTTGTTAGGTCCTTTCAATCCTTTTGCTTTTTAGTTTTTGCTATTATAAGGCTAAAGGGAACATCTCTGCCATCTGTCAAATAGTTTATCATAGTAGAGGTTGGTAGGCTACGTCAAGATCTGTTAAAATCTTGATGCCACCCCAGGGAAAGTTTTGTTATTTTTTAAAAGGTTTAAAAATTTATGAGAAAAACTGAAATGTTACAACAACGAATGGGCACATCAAAATAGTAAAAAAGTACAGCTGGGTGTGGTGGTGCACACCTGTAATCCCAGCACTCAGGACTGTGAGACAGGAGGCTCATTGTGAGTTCAAGGGTACAAAGTAAGTTCAAGGCTAGCCTGAACTTCATAGTGAAATCTTGTCTCAAAGAAGTCATAAATAAATGAATAATAGTAAAAATGGTAGAGGAGTGAGGCCGACTGTAATTGGTAGCTTATACACTGAAAGTCATCATGTGCTCTGTGCATTATTTGTACTTACATTTCAGATAAAAGTACCCTTTTAACTGAATATGATTATCATCATATTCTACATGGTAAAAAAAAGTACTATAGGTTTGGTACTGTAAGATTTGGATATGTATTGTTTTTCTGCCTTGATTTTCTTTCACTAGGAATTGGTAACAATTGTTAATATGAATCTGCATTTCATAGTTAGTATTTATGTAGTGTACTTTCAGTTTCTGTAGTCATGAACAAAATTCACATGGTAATGTGAGTGAAAACTATTGATGACTGTGATACATTTTATAGTAAGATACTGCTAATCTTAAATTATCATAGCTATACTTGATGTTTTGTCTGAATTTTAGCACTTAAATTTTTTTATGTCGAAAATTTACAAATTGTAATATTTATTTCCAGACCCAAACCTTTATTGTTCAAAGGAGATCACAGATATCCGTCATCTAATCCTGAAAGCCCAGTGGTGATTTTCTACTCTGAGCTTGGCCTGCAAGAATTTTCTAGTTTTCACCACCGACTTGTATCAAAAAGCAATGCAGGCAAAATCAACTATGTATTCAGACATTATGTATCTGTAAGTATTGACTTATTTTGCTACTGTTTTGAATATTGATTTGGCCAGCATGACCTTAGAACATCAGCTAATAATTTCCCTGTTTATGAAATAATTTAGTTATTTGAACTATTTTTTTAAAGAGATGTTTAGTACTTTTCATTAGCTCTAAAATGCCACTGCCTTGTTTGCCTTTCTAAAGAAAGGTGAATTATACCAAAGAAATGGCCTAATTTTCCTGGAGCTGGTGGCACACTCTAGTAATCCCAGCACTTGAGAGACTGAAGCAGGAAATCATCTCAAGTTTGAGGACAGCTTGGGCTGGCTATGTAGTGAGTTCAAGGTCAGCCTAGACAACAAGGTGAGATCTTGTCTCCAAAAAAAGTGGCCCAATCTTATTTCAAAATGAACTATAAATATGAAATCTCTTGTAAACTTAATGTAATCATGATAATATGGAATTAATTCTTAATTTCAGTTTCTTTTTAACTCTCTTTGTTTTTGGCACCCATTCATTTGGTGCCATTTTCTAAAAAGAGGTGAAAGCAGTCAGAATCGATTTAGAATTAAACTTGTAACACTTAGCATTTAAAATACTTATCTGTAAAGACTGTTAGCCTTTGAAGTTTATATGTCATAGTGTGTTAGCAAATATTAGGTGCTTAGACTGTACAAGTCAAAAAATTTAGATGGCAGCTTGAATGAGCAAAACAGACTCATTAAAGTCCAGTTTTTGAAAACTTTTCCATCTGACCCCTACGCCCATTGCTAGTATTAAAAGTTGAAATTTCTAAAGGGCCATCATCATTTATGGTGGTGATAAGACTGTGCCATAGGGTCAGCCTAATCCCAACAAGGCAGTTCAGTTTGCAAACTTGCTCTGCACTTTCTTTTTCATTCTGTATATCTTCATATGGTTTGGAACCTTTGCCCTTTCAGCTCTCCATTCTGAAAAATCTTAATTTTGCCTCTACCTGGGAATTCTCATTTCCATAGTTGGGACAAGATACAAAATGTAATCAAAAACAGGATTTTTTTAGAGAGGAAAAACTTTGATTTTTTTAAAAATACTTTGATTTTTTAAAAAAATAGAATGAATGTTTTAATGGTAGGTAAGTGTTGTTATTGTTGGAGTTTAGTAAACTCTCCTGTATTTATGTGAAAGATGATGTTTTGATTGCATAGTCCCAGATGATGTCTGCCTGATGCAGTGTTGACAAGCCCTGTTGAGCACACAGTGACCTGTAACTGTTTAGGTGGTAATGATGAAATAACTGCTGTACTTGCAGAATTCCAGGAAGGAACCAGTTCACCTCTCTGGCTACGGTGTGGAATTGGCCATTAAGAGCACTGAGTACAAGGCTAAGGACGATACTCAGGTGAAAGGTGAATTTGTAAAAATAAGACCAACGAGTTGAGGGGAATTTGTTTCCATAATGAAAAGGAAGATTTAGGAGAATGATGAGATTGAGTTTGAACCTTACTCTGTTTTGTTTTCTGAACTTGATTCTTTCTGTCATGAAATTGTAGCGTTGTTAATTTGTTTTCTTCCCATTTATTTTTTCTGATTTTATTTACTTTTGATTTTTAATCAGATTCTATTGGTACATTATGTATACATAATGATCAGATTCATCATAAAGAATTTGTCCCTATACATGATACAACTTTTTCCCATTCCTCCACCCTCCCTTTGACCCTTCCTCCACTCCCTATTTACAAAAGCTTTGTTTCCATGTCTTCCTCCTTTTTTTTTTTTAAACTTTTCTTTCCTTTCCCTCTCTGCTCTCCCTTGTCCTCCCCATTTAAACATTTTCTTCCTGTTTCCCATTATCTGTAACACATTTTGGCCCTTACTTACACTTCTAGTTTCTCACACCAGAGAAACAATGCAGTATTTGCACATGTGTGAATGACAGTAGAGGTGGTTTTTTATGTATCCGGAATTGAACTGGGGAACTCACTCTTGCCAGGTAGGCTCTGTGCTATTGAGTTACATCCCTGGCTTTACTGTAGAGTTTTTAATTCATTGTACCAGTTGAGCTTTATATGCTTCTTTACTTCTTCCTTTTAAACTCATTTTAAACATAAAAATGATCAATTTGGGTAATGAAACAAATGGATAACAAGCTAGTACTGCATCATCTTTTTCCCCTAATAGTTATATTTAGGATTAAGTTGCCTAATTGTAAATTCTTCAGAATTTTGTCTTTGAAAAATTCTTTGTCCATAATATTAAAAGCTTTTTATCTTGTAAATTTTCTAAAGTTTAAGAGAAAATTACATTCTTGCTGAACATACTATAACCCCAGCACTTTGGGAGTTTGAGGAAGTAGGATTACAGGTTTGAGCCCAACCTGGGTAATTTAGTGGTTTAGCGGGGCCTTGTCTCAAAATAAAAATAGAAAGGAACATTAAGCCCCTGTGTTCAATACCTACTGCTATTAAAACAAACAACTAAAAAGCAATAAAGTATTTTCTTGTACAGGAACACAGGGAATGTTAAAACACATTTATTTAAAGACCTATTGCAAAATGTTAATGAAATGACATTAAAATTTCAGGTGTTTCTGCTTTTTACATTATTCAGATATTAAGGTTAAAACATTTTCCTTTCTATCTAATCTGACCCATTAGACATGTATTTTTACTATGTTTTTATAGGAACTGATGTAAATGCTACAGTCATTGGTGAACATGATCCCATTGATGAAGTTCAAGGATTCCTCTTTGGAAGGTTAAGGTATGTATATAATGGCATATTGTATTTATTTTGGAAGATACCCTTTAATCTTCAGACCTCCTTGCAATCCTAGCATTATCTTCCCCATTACTGACCACTACTGATCTAATGGTATTTATATATGTAAATCTTTTTTTTTTTGGTGTGTGTGTGTCTTTTTGAGACAGCAGGGTCTCACTGTGCTTGCTTTGTAGTCCAGGCTGGTCTGGAACTCATACCAATCAAATACTGGGATTACAAGCGTGCACCACCACATCTGGTTTATATATGTAAATCTAACATGGGGAAGTACCCACTTTTTAGTGTCAAGTTTGTATTTCCAGTTATTCTGAAAACATACTCTTTTCCTCATGCTTACTTTGCTTTGTGCAGTTTTTGTAGTGCTGGGGAGGTAACTTCAGGGTCTGCTGCATTGCTCGGCAGGCATGCTGTCCAGTGAGTTGCATCCCCAGCTCTGAGGAATCACACTGTGGCCTGCCTATGGCTTAAGCTGATTACAGTTTTCTCTCAATTGATGGCATAAAGTTGGATGCTGTTTTTAAAAATTGAATAATAGCATAAGTCAACTTCTTTCACTTAATTTTTTTCTCAGGGGAAGAAAGAATGTATTTTAAATTAGAGCAGTCCTGGTTTACTCTAAACATCTGAAAAAAATGCAAAAGATGTGTGGATGTCTTATAATACAACTTAATTGAATACATTTTGTTAGGCTGTATTTCTTTCTAGTACTGAAGATTGATTGACCCCTAGCCCCCTGCTGCCCTTTTATTTTTCTTTAATTTTCTAACCCCAGGTTGTCCAGATTGTCCTCAGACTTAGGGTCCTCCTGCCTCAGTCTCTGAAGTAGCTGGAATTATGTATGGCAGGAAATTGAAAATATTTTTAGTGATGGAATTTTTAAAGTTTCATAGTTCTGTAACCATTTTATAAAAGCATTATAGTATTTTGTGTCTAAAAAGACGTCCTAGCTGTTACTTTATTTTTAAGATTCATTTTATTATTATTGGTATGTGCATATAGCAAGTTGATTATCTATTACACCCCTCTTTCTTCACAAAATGAGTTTTAAAAGGTATTTTGTACATTGCTTTATGTTTTGGGAAAAGTGAAACTGGCAAAATACAGCAAATAATGTGTAGATAAATATGTATAATTTGTTAACTGAAACACAGTTATTATTTTAAAATAATTTGTATGTTTTCTTAGAAGTATTAAATGTACATAAAACTAGTAACATATTATTTATAAGTAATAAGTCTAATGTGGCTAACTTGTATCTTTTAGCTAAGCCACAGTATCAACAAGGTAGATGCCTTAATTCCTAATTTTATATAAAAATACTGTCAGTTATTTTTCTCTCATTGCTGAGACAAAATACCTGATATACAAAATTAGGGAAGAGAAGGTTTATTTAGCTTACAATTTTTGGAGGTTTCAGTCCATATTCAGTTGGCTCCAAGGCTGGGTGGCATGGCTGAAGGGCAGCCATTCATGGCAATTGTGGGTGGCAGCAGTAAAATGGCAAAAGAGGAAAGTGCGCCTACTTCCTGCCCCTACATGTATGCACTCACTGCCAATCCCAGAGCTAGACAATCAACCAATCACAAATGCTAGATTCAGCTGTCTGCATAATTGCAGGAGGCTTGGTAGGGGCCCATCCAAGCACAAATCATAACAAATACCAGGAGTGTGAGTGTATATATTAAAGTGCAAAGCAGAGCAGGGCATTGTGGCACAGGCCTGTGATGCCAGCATTCTGAAAACTCAGGCAGGAAAATAGCAAGCTGAAGCTCAGCCTGGGCAATTTAGTAATTTGGTGGGACCCTGTCTCAGAATTTAAAAACAGAAGCAAGCCTGGGGAAGTGTGAATGCCCTAACTTCAATGTCCAAGGCCTAAATAAGTAAGCAAATAAATAAGTGTAGTAGCACATGAAAAAAATCTTATAGTATTAACAATATAGTTAGCTGTTATTTTAAATTTTGCAGTTATTTCAGTCATGTCTGGATAATTATGCAGAGCCTTGGTTTCTTCTTCATTTGAAAATTTCATCTGGGACATCTGTGGTGTGCTTTTGTTGTTTATTTTAAATAGAATGCATTTGTGTAGAAAGAGTATATATGCTAAGCTCAGTTTTATATACTTTAACCCTGACATTTGGCTGATTGAGATTGCTTGGCCACACTAATACTCAGATGATGTTGTGGTTCGAGTTGAATTGCTACTCGCATATGTACATTTCTTATTCATTAGCAGATTCTGTTTTATTTATTTATGTATTTGTAGTACTGGGAATTGAACTGAGGGCCTTCCAGCCTTTTATTTTTATTTTTAAAATTTTGAGAGCAGGTCTTGCTAAATCACTGAATTGCCTGACAAGGTGCAAACTTGCCATCCTTGTGGCTTAGAGTGCTGAAGTCACCACACAGCTCATCACCAGCTGTGGCCTCATTAGTATGTAATCATGTACCACTTTTATTTGATCCACATTTTCAGAGTCCTTTTTCATATTTATGTTTGTAGGTTTTTTTGATACTTGATATTATGCATTTTCAATGTAAATACATGATATATAGTATTGAAGATATTTTCCTTTTGGACATTCAAAATAGTTATTTAACTATCCAAAATAATTGGGCTGTTTTGGATGTTTTATTGTGGATTCTGCTGTGGTAACTGGGTTGTTTGGAAAGTGAAGGACCTGAGTGAATATTTGCTTTGGCTGCAGGTTGCAGCTAAGAGATTGAGTTTCTAGCATTTGAAAGAACAGAACTCATCTCCCAGACATTTGTCTGTTTGACCTAAATGTTACATATCTCTTTTACTGCTAGCTATTTTATACTTTCAAATGGATTGTATACTCTTATTTCAAGAGAACACCTCATAACTGTGATTAACCTAAATTATGCTTGTGTGACTAAAGGATTTATGAGCATGTAGGCTGAAAGAAATCATTTTAGGACTGGCAGCAATTGGTTTTATTTTTGGATTTTAAAAATGTCCATGAAAAATATGGAGAATAATGTTTACTCATATGCTCATCACCATTAATAGACTGTTGGTACACTTGGTTTGCTATCCCAAAGAACTGTTTATCAATGTTTCTTTTCCTCAATATAAAGGTGTGGTGTTTTTGTTTTTGTTTATGTTTTTGTTTTTGTTTTTTGGTCTTTCTGAGTCAGACTTGCTATGTAGTTCAGGCTGGCCTTGAACTCACTTTGTAGCCCAGGTTGGTTTCGAACTTAAAGCAATCTTCCTGCTTCAGCCTGCAAGTGCTGAAATTAGAGGTGTGTGCCATCATACTTGACCAAGGCTTCTTTTTACTTAAAAAACAGAACAGGTTAATAAAACACTGCAGGTGAAGTTGAAGTCCCATACCTATACCTACTTTTAGACTTTTTACCCTCCAGTGAAGAATCACTGTTCTAATGATTCTTTTTTTTTTTTAAGAAAAAAATTTAAAACAAGTTGCACAGTGTATTACTGCTAACCTAAACTCAGATAGTTACACATTTAAAACAGTTTCTACTAAACATGAAAGTTCTGAAATAATAAAAGCATTAATACTTTCTATAAAACTACAGTTAGAGCATCAGTTTGCTACAAGCATATAAAAACATAGACTGTTTCTTGGAGTTTTGAGTTATCTCGTCAAGACACCATCATGTTTGCATGGTTAGTCCTCCAATAATCAATATGAACTCTTTTTCTCAAGAGGTTTTCTGGGTACTTGTGAGATTGAGAAAACAAACCCAACAATTATGCACTATAATTATGTCATAACGATTTACTTGTACATAATGCTTTAAAGTTGGTTTGGATGAAATTCTCAAAACACTTGGGTATATATGTGCTTTAGGGACTTTAAGAAATAACAGAAATGAGAAATTCCCTTAAATCCCCATTTTGCATTAAAATGAAGAAGTCTGCATTTTGGGCATTATCAATAAAATGGTCCCCATTTGTGTTTCTCAGGTTGCTATGGTGAAAGGCACTTTACACATGCTAGGTGATGGAACCCACGTTGGGCGAAATGCCTTTTCAGTTCTTGTGACTTTCCCACAAAAGACTTCAAAGAGAAGCATAACTCACTGTGCTGAAAGAGCCTGTAGTAGGAGTGGAGGCCTGCTCTCTCTCCTAGAACCTGTTCTATAATTGGCTCACAAGACTTACTTAACCTATTTCTGATGCAGCTGAATTGGATGCTCTAAACAAGTACTCATACATTATGTCTCTGATAGTTTCAATCTTTCATGTAGAAGCAGAGAAATCAATACTTTGTATCATTTCTCTGAATTTTTTTGTTTTATGTTTGATCTTTTAATATGTAAATTTTATGGTTGTTGAACTAACTTACAATGTCTATATTTATTTTTAGAGGAATTTTTTTCTTTTTCTCTCTTTATGTTTTTTTGGGGGTACTGGAGATCGAACTCAAAACCTCATGCTTGCCAGGCAGGTGCTTATGCCACTGAGATAAATCCCTGGTTAGAGGAAAAAAAATTTTTTTTTTGTACCAGGGATCAAACTCATGACCTCGTGCTTGCCAGGCAGGCGCTTAATTAAGCCACTGAGCTAAATCCCCAGCCCGAGAAATTTTTTTTTTTTTTTTGCTTGAGTTAATGACATTTTCTTAGGAATCACAGAAGATCATGAAAATAAAGTTGGAATCCTCTTCTAAGGGTACTGTAAGAAAAAGACAGTGAAAAGGACTAATGTTATTTCTTTCAGAGACCTGTACCCTGAGCTGACTGGACAGTTGAAAGAACTCAGAAAGCATCTTGTAGAGAGCACCAATGAAATGGCACCTTTGAAAGTTTGGCAGTTACAAGGTAATGGAAGTTTAGAGAGATCATTGGCCTGCTTTTTTTTTTTTTTTTTTTTTTTGAGAAAACCTGTTTCTTTATTATGCCTGCAGGCCAGGAGGAGTTCAGTGCCCCAAAGTCTGCACCCTGAATCTGGGTTATGAGAGTCATTATATAGAGTTTGTGGTGGGAAAGGGCAGGTTGAATAAAGGCAATTATGCAAAGGTGACAGGTTTACAATTTTGAACATTTTGTCGGACTCAGCTTAGCCTACTTCTTTTTGATAAATTTTGTGATGTTAAAATACGTAGAATTGAGATTTAATTGATATAGTCATGTGATTATGATAGTACCACAGATTTTAAAGATTCAGTGATTATGATTAATCAAAAGAAAATAAACAAGTACTTTAGAAGACAAATAGTGTTAGCAGCATAGTAATGAAGTAATGCATACAAATGAGTCCCAGAACCTTCTTTCTGTGACCAAATGCATAAACCTTGGAATACTAGAAATTCATATCTGGTCTTATGCTTCTATATGTCTACATTTCTTAAATGGTGTATCTGTAGGATGTTTGAGGGAGAGATAGAGTTAGGTGTACCTTTCTGTTCCAGAGAATGATTTATCAAAATTTTTCTACTGTAATTGCTAAATGCCTTAAGCTGTGTTTTGTGATATCTTATTTAGTTTTTGAGACAGGTTCTTGCTATGTAGTTCAGGCCAACCTTGAACTCACTGTGTAGCCCAGGGAGGCCTTAAACTCAGCAGCAATCCTCCTGGCTCCCAAATTCTGGGATTATAGGTATGCACCACCATGCCTGGCTTGTGATATATTTTAAATTGAGAAGTAAAAAGGTTGGGGCTCAATTTAGTCTTTGCTAAATGTATCAGTTTGTCTGAGTAGATCAGGAATGACTCAGTGAATACTATGGAGCCATGAGGTGAATGAACCTGAAACTAAACCATGAACTCTTTGCAGAATGGTTGCATGCTAAGGCACTTTTTATTACAAAGAGCGTAGTGGGAAGTAAGCCTGAATATTTTCTGATCTTCACTGTATTAGATTAATGCAATCTAACCACCACTCGGCATCCTTACAGACCTCAGTTTCCAGACTGCTGCCCGGATATTGGCCGCACCTGCCGAACTAGCTTTGGTGGTTATGAAGGATCTTAGTCAGAATTTCCCCACCAAAGCCAGGTAATGTAAAGTAAGGCCTTGATATATTTGTCTGCTTAACATACCCAGTTATCTTCATGTTTATTTGCTAAACAATGTAATTAACATAGGAAAATACTTAGAAAATGAAAGTTTTATCACCACTACTCATGTGCATAGTATCCTGTTTGAGGAGTGGACAAGACTGTATTGTATGGTTGAGGAGACAGATCCAGATGATGCTCTTGGCACTGCCTCTCATTAGTTGTGTAAGCTACAAATAAATGATCACTCTACCTCATTTTCCTCCACAATAGAAGAGCAGTACCTACCTTTCAGGATTGGATGAGTTATGGATTCCAGCATATGCTGCTATAACTGATCGAGAGTTTGGCACAGGCGATTGCTTCCTGAAGGGTTGTATGTAAATCATGTTATTAACTCTGCTGAAGGAACAGAGCCAGACAGGCTAAGTGACTAGGTCATAATAATGCAGTAGGATTTTGAATTTTTTAACATTGCTTTCTATATTACAATTTTCATTTACACCTCATACTTGCAAGGCAAAATTGTTTTAGAAGCCAGGTTACTGGCGTAAATTATTGCCAGTATTTTTCTGGAGTCACTAAATGTTTTGACTTCTGATGTGGGATGCCTTATGTATGTACGTATGTATGTATTTATTTATTTATTTGTCTTTTTGAGGCAGGGTCACACTATGCAGTTCAGGCTGGCCTTGGGTTCAGTTTGTAGCACAGGCTGGCCTCAAACCTGCAATGATCTTCCTGCCTCAGCCTCCCAAGTGCTGGGATTTCAGGTGTGCACCACTGCACCCAGCATATAAACAAATTTTTTTAACTGTATGATTTGTAAGTCTTATCTAAGAGTCATTTTTCTGATGTATTACTTAAAGATACACAAGGAGGATTCCTCTTCTGCCATCAGGGCTTACAGAGGATGAAAAGTTTGCCACCTTAGTTTATAAAACATTACCCTTTTATCATTACAGTGTTAGAGATCAAACACAGTGGTAGGGTAGTATATTAAACTAAGAACTTAATGAGACAACTGTACTTACTTTAAAATACTCCTACTTTTCTTCAGTGTTATATCTTATTGTAAGGGAAAGTAAGTACATTAATTGTGAAAATTGGAGGTTTTGTCCATTCTATTTTCTTTTATTGAACAACATGTTTCATATGTTTAAAAATAGGAACACTGAAGAGAGTATCAGTTGTTAAACTATATACTGATAATATTTTTAATTCCATAGAGCAATAACGAAAACAGCTGTGAATTCAGAACTTAGAACTGAAGTGGAAGAGAATCAGAAGGTATTAAGTAATGGAAAATAATCACTTTTTCCTATTTGTACTGCATTTTTATTTTTTGTTACTGTATTTTTAAAGATGAAATGGTTTAACACGTGATGTTTAGTAGTGTTTTTATCAAAGGTGGTTATTTTGTTCATTTCTATAGTCTTTGTATTTTTTAGTTTTTAGTTAAATATGCACATGATCAAAAGCTCCATTTAGGGCTGCTGCCACATTGTTTGGAACGGCACTCCCTCACCTGTCTCACCTTGTGTCCCCTACCCTAGAGGCACCCACTCTCAAGTCTTAGCCTGGTAACATTCTGTCTAACATGCTTATGTTGGTATTTTATTTCTCAGTTTTAGACTTTACATTTTGGCCTTATACTTTTGGATGAGATTTCTTTCACTGCCACCACTGCCTTATATTAGCCCCTTGTTATGTCTTTCTTATGTTTTGTGTTGTGATCTTTTTGTTTGTTTGTTTGTTTTCTGTGTTGTGATCTTAACGGTTTTGATCCTAATTTTGACTGGTTGCTTTAGTGTATACAGGCCTTCCAAGAGCCTTCCCTTAACCTTCTTTCATTTTTTTTTCTTTTTTTTTTTGAGACAGTGTCTTGCTATGTAGTTCAGATTGACCTTAAACTCACCATGTAGCCCAGGCTGACCTCGAACTCACAATGATCTTCCTGCCTCAGTCTCCCAAGTGCTGGGAATACAGGCATGTGCCACCATACCTGGCTTTCACTTCTTTTCATTTTGTTTCATTTCTGCAGTACTAGGGATTGAACCTGAGGCCTATATGCTGAACTACATCCCAGCCCTTTTTAAATTTATTTGAGACAGGGTCTCATTAAGTCAATAGTTGCCTGAACTCTAGTCATTAGTTGACTCATGATCTTTGTGCCTCAGCCTCCCAGAGTGCTGGGATTACCATGTAGGCATGTACCTCCTTTCTTGGATTCCATGTCTTCTTCGTTTTCAATTTGCTCCCTTATTTTGATGCATTATATCATGTTTTGTGAGGAAAGTTGCATGGGAGGAAAATTTGCAACTGTGACATCTATTTCCTTCTTTTCTTTCTTTCTTTCTTTCTTTCTTTCTTTCTTTCTTTCTTTCTTTCTTTCTTTCTTTCTTTTTTTTTTTATACACAGGGTCTCCATGCAGTTCAGGCTGGCCTTGAGCTCACTTTGTAGCTCAGGCTGGTGTTGAACTCACAATGATTCTCCTGCCTCAGCCTCCCAAGTGCTGGGATTACAGGTGTGAGCCACCATGCCTGGCTTGTGACATCTATTTCCATGTACGTTCCGTTGTTGGCTTGGCTGGGTGTATAGCCCTAGATTGGAAATTATCTAGGAAGTATGAAGGTAATGCTCCTTGGAAGTTGGATTGTCTTGTAGCTTTTGGGAAATCTGAAGTCTTTGTGCAAGATCTGGAGTCTGGAACTGTTGGGACATTTTCATTGTCTCTAGTCATGTGAAAAGGCTCGTGGAAGAGGCCTTCTAATGGCAGGGCATTCAAGGTGGCTGCTTCCTGGGGAACCTTGGGTTGTGCAGGTTTTCCTGCCTGGGAAGTTTCCTGGTGCCCCTTATCTGACAATGAGCAGCCAGACACAAATGACCAAATACTGTACCTGAAGAAAGCCTTTGACACCGAAGACATGAGACTAGACCCAAAAGGACAGCTCAGAGGAAATAGATGCTGCAGAATCAAGAAAATGCAAACATCACTGATACCTTCAGAGAGGTGGGACAGCACTGTGAAATCCAAGTGCAGCCAAACTCTTGAAAATAGAACACTGACAGCTAGCTTGGACCTGCTGGTGTATATCTGTATTCCCAGCTTTTTTGGAAGCTTAGGCAAGAGGATCACTTGAGCCCAAGAATTTGAGGTTAGCCTGAGCAACATAGTGAGACCCTGACTAAGATAGATAGATAGATAGATAGATAGATAGATAGATAGATAGATAGATAGATAGAAAAAAAGAAAAGAATTTTGACAGGAGAAAACTCTCAGCAAGGGGTTGGTCAGTCTCCAGAATGGTCTGCTAATCTTCATGGAGAATGCAGTCTGGCTGCTAGGATTATAGAAGCCCCATGGGGAGAAACTTGGTAATGTCCTTAGTCTCCCAGTTTTACTGGGGGATCCTGCCTCTGGTGGCTCCTCACTTGCCAGGCCGTGAGCCTCCACTTCTCTGGAGTGTTGAGTGTACAAAGTGACTGGGGTTCTCCTTCTGTTTCCCACCTTCAGGCCTGCTAGGACAGTCAGCACTCACCACTGTCCTTCTGGCTGCTAAAGTTTGTCATCCTTCTCTTCTGTTCTCTTTGCTGTGGATAATAACAGAAAGAGTTCTCCTTTTTTTTGGTATATCAATCGAATTTCAGGAGGGGAAAAATACTCATGTTTAGTTCATTATCTTTACCCCAAATTTCCCCTAATGGTTAAGTGTAAGACATTGGTTAAACATATCTTAGAAATAAACATATTTCTCAAATTTTTACTAACTTGAATAAAACCTTAATTTTTAATTTTCAGAAAATATCAAACATTATTTTAATTTTAGAGCTTCCCTGCCAAGGAAGACAACGTTGTTTTTTGAGACAGGTTCTTGCTTTGCTGTGTAGTCCAGGCCAGCAATCAACTCACAATCCTTCTGTCTCAGGCTTCTGACTACTGGGATTACAGGTGTGCACCGCCATTCCTGGATCGTCCCTAAATCTTTAGTGGAATGGATTTTCCCAAAATGAGCCTCCCTGTGTCGCGAGCATCCAAAGCTGGGAATGACACGATTGTACACATTCACCAAATCAAGCAGTCTGAATGGGGAGCTCTTCCCTCCATGGAAGAAAATCAGTTCTCAGTTCGTGCTGCTCTCCATTATCTTCTTGTTTTAAGTTGATAAATAAATATTTGCAGTATACAGTGTGATGTTTTGAAATATGTGTACATTTTGGCGTTATGTAACCTTGCTCACGACTGTGGCTTCCTCGCTTTTGTTTTTCCTATGTAATTCTAGATCTTGCATTTTTTTCTTAGTCCATTGACTTCTGGGAAGTAAAGGAGCTCAGCAGGCCCTCTTTTCCTTTTCCCAGCTCTGAGTTCTTAAGGGATTATGGTCTGTTCCTGGTATCTAGTGAATTTCATCTCTTCTCAAATATATAAATAACAGTTGCCGTTTCCTTTGAGAAATGAATCTAGCAGACACATAATTACTTAGTAGAGCTTCTAAATGGAGTCAGAGCGATGTTTCCATTGGCTCAGGCAGATCTCAGGCTACATGGTCACCTGTTGCAGGACTGCTACCACCTTGGGGAGCAACGGGCGAAGGGTTCCCCAGAGGCCAGGTCTTGCAGGGCTAGGTAGCACTGGATGCTGTCCTAGGTGCAGCAGCTCAGAAGTCTCTTGATGTGCATTAGTTCAAACTCTTTTTTTGATTTGTATTCCTGGACTTCATCAAGGGGTCCAGCTTTTATTGACTACTACCATAACCATCACAAGTGGAAAACAGAAGTAGAAAAAGCTCAGGGTAAGCCTGTGCCCTGTTGCCTACCACTGGCAACCAAAGGCAAGGGGAATTCCAGAGCTTCTGCAACTCAGTAACTGGGTAAATGGGAAAAGCCTACTGAGGATCCCCTATAATAGATAGCTGACTTCCTTCTGTCTTCTATACTGTATTAAGAAGGTGAACCAGTTTCTTTGGTGATGAGGGATTTTCTTTGTTTCTGAGGCAAAGAACAAATATGTCTATTCCATTAATGGCTTAAGGTAAAAATGCTAGCTTCAGTTCTTTGTAGGTGGTTCTGAGAAGGATTATTGACAAAGGAAGCTGAAGTATAGTGTCTTAATGTATGTTGGGAGAGGAAGAAACTTGCTATGTATTTTGGGGGGGGGATATTGGGAATTGCGCTAATATTTTTGAATGGAAATGAAACGTGTATACTTATTCCTGTTTTATTCACATTCCCTGGTTTGAAAAGTGACCCTCAGCCCTTGACTTATCCACCCACCTCTGATGTTACAGGAAATAAGTGAGAATGAGGGCAGGAGGGGAGGGAAAAAAACGTATGTATCCTGTAAACCAGCAGATTCATACATTGTAGTAAATGCTAAGAAGGATCAGGGGAGTGTGTGGAAAAACATCTTGACCCAGCTGTAGATTTGTATGGGTAATAAAGCTCAGAAATAGAAAGTTTTTTTGAACGTTCTCTTAGTGCTTCCTACTAGTTTTTAATTTCTACAATTTTTTTCAGTATTTCAAGGGAACTTTAGGATTACAGCCTGGAGATTCAGCTCTTTTCATCAATGGACTTCATATTGATTTAGATACACAGGATATATTCAGGTATGGATTTTTACTGTTTATGAGTTTTTGTAACAACACATGACACCTCATGGTATGTTCAGATTGTCTTCCCTCCTTAATTCTGCGTGAGGCGAAGCTGGTGGCTTCCCAGGCCTTGCTCTGTGTGTGTGTGTGTGTGTGTGTGTGTGGGCCCTTGCCATGCCTCGGTGGGCTGGCTGAATCATCCCTTGCCATTTTGTATTACAGTGTGTTCTCAAAGGCAAAGGCTTTTCAGTGGTGCCCTTTTAAAGTTCTAGTTTTTCTGTTGATCGTGGAAATAGAAAAGAGCAAGTTCTTCTACTTCTGAGGTAGTGTGAAATAGGTTTATTTAGAATGCTGTCTCTGATGTCTCAGCAGGCATTATTATTTGAATACCTATTTTTTGTTCTTTAAATGTAGTTCAAGACTAAATAGCACTAAATTGTCTTTATGATTGGGGGTAAATGGACAAGAAGAATTCGGATTTGTTTTTGGAGCAGGGTGAGGAGACAGTCTTACTATGTAGTCCAGCCTTGGTGTAGAGGTGATCCTTCTGCCTCAGCGTCCCAAGTGTTGAGATTACAGGTGTAAACTACCATGCCTAGTTTAGAATTCAGATTTTATCCTTGGATTTAAAATCAATACACTGACACTGAGGCTTCACAGTAGTAAAAATAAAACTCTCACTAATGCTTCAAAAGTAGTTGACACTAAGATACTTTCACCTTATTTTCATTAAGGTTTTGTGCTCACTTATTGCATTATAGATAGGTTATCTTCCTGTGTGTGTGTGTGTGTGTGTGTGTGTGTGTGTGTGGGTGTGTGTGGGTGTGTGTTACTGGGGATTGAATTGATGACCTCACACTTGCCAGGCAGGTGTTGTGCCACTGAGCTGTATCCCAGCCCTGGTCATCCTTTTATCTTTTTTGTCTCCTCAGCCATTTTCCCATACTTTTCTCTGTGAGCCTATATATGTGCTTGTGTCAGTTGATGCTGATATTGAAATGTACTTTAAACATAAAAAAAGTATTTTTTAATGTGTTGTAAACTTTATTTTGAGATAACTGTAGATACGCTTGCAGTTGTAAGGAATGGTTCAGTGATGGCACATGCCTGTAGTCTCATAATCTCATTGTTCTAGAAGGCTGAAGCAGAAAAATCTTAAATTTGAGCCTAGCCCAGGCAATTTTGCAATTTAGACTCTGTCTAAAAATAAAGTAGCAAGGGCCAGATGTGTAGCTCAGTGTGAAGGCCCAGGGTTCACTCCTTAGTACTGCAGATAGAAAGACAGACCATAAATTTGTTTTACACTTCATGCTTTTAAAAACAGTGTGATTAATTTCTGTACCTCCCCTCTTTTTCCCCTTCTTTTTTCCCTCCTTTCTTATCTTCAACTGAAAAGTACAAATGAATAGGAGCCAGCAGCATGTTCTCTGTCTTGTGTACCTTGATAAGATGAAACAAGATTTCCTGTTTTGTTTTTTTAGTCTGACTGGCATTGACATTGAGTTTGAACATTGTTTTCCATGGGAAGGAATTTTTTAAAAGTTTTTTTCTGCTGCCTCCCTTTTAATGTTTTTTGTTCCCAGCCTGTTCGATGTATTGCGGAATGAAGCCCGGGTCATGGAGGGTCTTCATAGACTGGGAATAGAAGGCCTTTCTCTGCATAATGTTTTGAAGCTGAATATCCAACCCTCTGAGGCTGACTACGCCATTGACATCAGGAATCCAGCTATTTCAGTGAGTATTTTTGACGAATGGTCACAGGGCATTCTCACTAGACATCTTTATTGTAGCTCCCTTATTTATCTTTTGTGAGAGTTAAGTTAGTCCCACCATCTCTTTTGTTGCCATCAAAGATTCATAACTGCTTGTGTGGGACTGTATTTAATAGAGTAATCTGTTATGCTCCAGAAAGTTGGATCGTTTGGCTTCTGTGATTAAGACAATGGTTTTTCCTCTGCCGTAAGATTTAGCTGAGTGCCTTTTAGCAAAGAGTGTTTAGTGTTTTCCCAGTTGGATACAGGTCTTGGATGATTTTGTGACATTTCTGATTCAAGCCTGCTATTAAAAATAGGAGTTTTTAGTTAATAACCTTTTATTTTAAAGGTTTCTATTAATTTAATCAAGGCTCTGGATGCACTATCATTTACAGGAAATATGAATACAGAACAGTATTTAAATGTCACTACAGGACTAATCTGCAAGACCAAGACTAGGAAAGTTACAGCAAAATGACTTTGTCTCTTTAACAAATAAATGCTGCAATTGAGGTTAGGAAGGAGATGGATAAGAAAGCTAACAGAATTAAAGATTAAAAGACACACCAACCAAACTTTATTTTGACACTGATTCAAACAAGAGACAAAGCTATATCTCCAGCTTTATTTTATTTTTATTTTTTGAGACTATATAGTACAGGCTCGTCTTTAATTTGTTTGCTTCAGCCTCCAGAGTGCTGGGATTGCGGGCATCCGCCACCATGCTTAGCTTTATGTTTTATTTTGAAATGGTCTCCAAATTGCTTGGGCTGGACTGAAACTTGTAATCCTCTTGCCCCAACCTCTCAGAGTGCTGGAATTACATGTATGTATTACCACACCCAGTACAAGAAAGCTGGGCAGGTACAATTCTGCATGCCTGTTGTCCCAGCTACTTGAAAGACTGAGGCAGGAGGATCACAGTGAGTTTGAGGCCAGCTTGGGAAAATAGTGAGACCTGTCCCAAAATAAAAAATAAAAAGGACTCAGTATATATCTTAGTGGTAGAGCACTCCTGTATTTAATCCTCAGCATGGGAAGTGTTGGAGAGAAATATATAAATAAAATCATTTTACTCTTTCCCTCAAAATTTATCTGTTGTTTTCCAGATCACTTACACTAAAACCTGAAGACTACCACAATTTCATGCTCCTTCACTCTTTGCTAAGAGGCACTTCATGATTCTTCCTCTGTCACTTTACTCTACTTCCATTGGTTTTCTCCTATTCCTGGAATATTTCGAACTGCTGTCAGCCTTTGCTCTGGCAGCCATGTGCCTCTCCTTTCACATCCTTCAGATTTTTCTCAAGTGACACTTTCTCAGTGAGACCTTCCCTGGTCATGTTATCTAACATGTCATCACTTCTCACCTCCTATTTCCTTTGCAGTTGATGTTTTTCTCCTTAGCTAGTCTGATGAACATTTTACTAAATCGTTTTACTTGTCATTAGTCTCTCTCCCTTGGCTTGTGAGGTCAGAGCTTTTGTGTCTTCATTACTATGTCCTTAGTGCCGACAGCAATGCCTAATAGAAGCCTTCTTAGGAATCCTTGTTAAATAATTGAGTACCTGCAACATTTCTTCTCTTCCTTTCTTTGAGTCTATTAATATGTGACCTTATCAATCAGTAAAGGCTTTCCTGAAGATCCTATATAAAATAGCACCTTTCCTCCATAGACTGTATTAATGTATTCCCTTTTTCTAATTAAAAAAAAATTTTTTTTGTTTTAAAGAATAAAATAAAACAGAACAAAGCAAATCAGAACAGAACAATGCAAGCAACACAAGATTTCACAACAAGACAACAGGACATCAACAATAGCTACCATAATGTCTCTTGTTTTCTTTGAAATAGTTGCTCATACCTTCACACACAATAATATCAAACATAACAAAATAGTATAAAACCATTCAAAAGAATGAAAGCATTACAGGACTTTGAAACCAGATAACAGGAAATGAACAATGGCTACTGTAATATCTTATTTTCCTCAAAAAAGTTGCCCATACCATCACATATAATAAAATCCAATAAAACACAACAGGATAGAACCAACCAAAACAGAAGAACAAAAGCATGATAGGACTTCAAAACAAGATGATAGGAAATCAGCAATGGCTACCATAATGTCTCTTTTTCTTCAAAATAGTTATTCATACCATCACACATAATCAAACAAAACAAAACAGAATAAACCAGTTAAATGAATGCAAACATTACAAGACTTCAAAACAATGTAATAGGAAACCATGATTACCATAATATATCCCATTAATATTCAAAATAGCTGCCCCTACCATCTGATGGAGTAAAATCTAACAAAACAAGACAGAACAAAGGCAAACCTAACAAAATTATGAAAACAATACAGAAGTTCAAGACAAGATAAGAAGTTAACAGCAGTTTACACCTTTCCCTCTCAGGTGTTTCCTCCCCTATCATTCTTACAATGACTATTTTGCTTTTAGATCCCATTAAATCCTTCTGTTTCTTATGCTAGGGTTTGTGCATATGAGTTCAAACTGTTTCGTCCATGAACATGATCTCCAGTTGCATCCATTTACCTATAACAGCCTCAAGATTATTCTACTTTTTAACTGGGTAGCTTTCCACTGCCTAGAAATACCATATCTTTCTTATCCATTCTGCAGTTGATGGGCAAGTCACTCTTGCTTCTTTTTCTGGTCTTCTGTCACATGGAACAACTGTTTTCTCTCCTTTGATTTTCAGCCTATGAATTTCCTTTCCAGTTAAATGGGTTTCTTGTATACAGTATATCGATAGATCTTGTTTCTTGATCCACTTTCCCTGTATTTCTTTTTATTGCTGACCTGAGGCCATCTACATTAATGGTTACAACCAGCATACATTGGTTTGTCTCTGCCCTGCTATCCTCCTGTTGTTGGCCCTCCACTTTTCCCCTTCATTCCATTGTTTGGTGATCCTCCTCTGCTGCTGTTCCTGGAACCATGGTCATCTTTATCTTTCGAGAATATCCTTTAGCACTCTTTGTAGGGTTGGTTTGGTGGTCATGAATTCCTTCAGTTATTTTTTATCATGGAAGTATCTTGCTTTTCCATTAATTGTGAAAGATAGTTTTTCAGGGTATATCAATTTGGATTGGAAGTTCTTTTCTTTCAGGACTTGAAACACTTCAAACTCTTCTTGACTTAATGGTTTCTGTTGATAAGTCTGCTGTGATTTTAGGTGATCTGTTTCTTTTCTCTAACAGCTTTTAATATTCTGTTCTTGTGCTGAATTTCTGGGATCTTGATTATTATATGTCTGGGTGTAGATTTAGTTTGGTTATGGCTAGTTGGAGTCCTGTATCCCTCACTTATCTGCATGCCAGATCCATTTGCTATGTTTGGGAAGTTTTCTGCTATTACTTCTGTAAATAGCCTTTTAATTTCATTTGTGTTGATTCCTGCTTCTTCACAAACACCTGTCACTCTTAAATTAAGCTTCTTTGTGTCATCTTGCAGCTGTTGAGTTGTTGTTTCCTAATTCCTTGTTATTTTTAAGAGATCTTTCCTTTCATGATCACTAGCTGCAATCCTATCTTCAAGGTTTGAAAGTCTTATCTTCAATCTCTTTCAAGTGGTTTTGCCAGCTTTCAACTGACTTTTCAATTTCCTGGATCTCTCTTTGAATCTGTTTCATGCATTGTAATTCTTTTCTATATTCATTCAAGATTTCCATCATTTTCCTATGCTCTTCTTTTTTATTTATGTATTTTAGACATGCTGAGCAATTCTTTCAGTATATTTGTGATTTCTTCTTTTACCTGAGAAATTATTTCTGACTTAACTGCTTTTACAATCTCATGAAGTTGTTTGTTTACTTCAGTTTCTGTCCTCTTGGAGCTTTCAGGTGTATGAGTTCTGTTTTCTTCCATGACTATGTCTCCCAGACTTGTTCTCTGTGGGCTGGAGGTCTGAGATTGCCTTTCGCTCCTTCCTCTTGACAGTCTCCTGGGTTCTTCCCAACAAGCTGGTTGTGGGGCCCCAGGGACTTCCCACGTTGGCTGCCCCTCCACAGCATAGGGGAATGGGACAGGCACCTGGGTTTCTCTAACCCCAGATTACAGGGAAGTACAGGATGTGGAGCAGGCTTCTCCAGACCTGTGCAGCTGCACTGGGGCTACCCTGATGATCAGGAGTGCGTGGAGGTGGGGATGCTTCTCTCAGCCTATGTGTAGACACTGGGACTCCCATGATGGTGTGTTTATCTGATTCTGCTGGTGGGTAATGGCTGCCCGAAGGAATCAAGGGCCTCCAGTGGTGGCCTACAGGTGCACAGAGCTTACCTTGCTGTGTGTCCTTGCTTCTGCTGGCTTTCTGCAGGAAAGGACCTTCCAGTAGTGGTGCCCAAGCAGCTGGCTCAGCAGATCTACTGGCTCTCTCTGCCCACGCTGGCCGTCTGCTATCTGCCTCACCCAGTGAGCCCCTTCTGCCACTGTTTGACTCACCGGTGGCTGTTGGAGTGCATGAAGGGGCAGGACTAGCTCTCTGCCTCCTACCTGGTTACCTGGTTATCTATGATGATGGTTGCCAGAGTGCACGCAGAGGGGTGGAGTGGGAGCCCCCACCATGGCTGTTAGAGTATGTGCAGGGGCGGGGCCAGCGGCCTCCTCCAGGCTGAACTGGTTACTAATGGGGAACCTGGGGGATGGCTATTGGAATGTGCACAGGGATAGGGCTCAGTCCAAACAATTTCCAGCAGTCTGTTCCCAGCCAGGTGCTGCTGGAGGGAGCTGGCTGCAGTTCTGGTTCTTGGCTTATCCAGCCTGACTCCAAAATGGTCCCCGATCTCTCGATGGAAGGACAGAGCCCTCTGCACTCAATACCAGCCAATGTAGTCCTCTGTCTGCCACTCCTCTCCACTGCTGGGTCTTTGTCAGGGGCTTCTGGGCTTACCAGTCACCACAGTCATTGTGACCGTGCATCCCTAGATTGCAACAGCTCCTCTCACATACTGGGTCCGGCCCCAGGTGAAGGCACTGCCAGCTACTGCTTCCTTCTTCTTTAAGTTTTTCTTTTTTATTCTCTCTGTGGGCTTCAGTTCTCACTTTAGGTTCTTCCTGGGTCCAGGGGACCCACTTCTTTCCTGCTTGCCTTCCCCACGATGCTGTATTCCAGCATCTGGACTGTTTCTCTCAGAGAGGCTGTTTACTCTGCTGCTTACTTAATAACCTTTTAAAATAAGACTTCAGCTGTGATCTCTCTGAGCCTGCTTTTTCGGGGGAGGGAAGAGTTCTAAGTGTTCTATGTGATTCTTTTTGAACTTTGTTCATCTGTAGAGCAGAACGTGGGTACAGTGTCATTGGGGGCAGTCATGGTAAAATGAGAACAGGATGGAACTGATGTGGCTAGCAAACACTGGGTACCCACAATTTTATGGAGAGATAAATAATGTAGAATGTAGGTGATCATCACTGGAGTTCTTTGTGTATTTTGATGAACACTATTAAGTCACTTATTTTTCTGTTAAAATGTTTTTGCTGGGCTGGGGGTTTAGTTCAGCAGAGTAAGTGCCTGCTTAGCAAATGTGAGGTCATGAGTTCAATCCCTGGTACAAAATAAAATAAAATATAAAATGGTTTTGCTTTAGAGAGTAAAGATACCATAAATATGACTTTAGTTTGTGTAAGTTGATTAAAAACCATGTGACCTGTCACCATACTTCCTAAATAATCATTTTATCTCAGATTTATTGGTATTTTCTGACAGTAATTTTTATTGGTTTTGTTTGCTCACATTTGCTTCTACTCTGTTATAGTCTTATCATGTTATAGTCATTCATTTTCTTACTCAGTTTCTATACCTTTGGAAATGGTTTTGTTTCTTATAAATCTTGGTAAGATAATTTACCCTTACTGCTTTACCACAGATTTCAGTGAGTGTGACTAAGGCGTGTGCCCCACACTGTGTTCTTTCTTTTCAGTGGGTTAACAACCTGGAAGTTGATAGCAGATACAACTCATGGCCTTCCAGTCTGCAAGAGCTGCTTCGCCCTACCTTCCCTGGTGTCATCAGGCAAATCAGAAAGAACTTGCATAACATGGTGAGTGAGCACCTCAGTGCCTACCCACGAACCTCACTTCTTTTTTGCTGTCTCCCTGACCTGTGTTATGTGTACAAAATTCACCTCTGTCCTTTAGCTCCTTTCCTTGTTCACACCCACCTACAATATGCTCCCTGTTGGCCTGGCGGGGGGTGGGGTGGTCCTCAGAAATGAAAATACAAGAAGACAGTAAGGCAGTCTTCATTTTCCAAAGTGGGTGAATTGATAACACTTTTTTTTTTTTTAATCAAGGTGGTGTGTAGTAGAGGAATGGGTGTCAGGGTATCACCAGCCTGAATCTGTGAGAAAAATCACCTTGCCCGTCACTAACATATTCTTTGACCATAGAGGGAAACAGCTGCTGTTTGTGTAACTCCTCTTTTATGTGTTTCAAAAGAGAAAAAGTTGGCTTCATGTGCAGTTTCTACCAGCCGAGGGACATTTGAATAAACATCATTTCATGGATTCGTTTCTTTTTCTCTTTCTCGCTGCAGGTGTTCATAGTTGATCCTGTGCATGAACACACAGCAGAGTTGATTAACACAGCTGAGATGTTCCTCAGTAATCATATACCTCTAAGGTAACACCGGTATTGATTTGATGATATTGCTAATTTAGCTGAGGTTTTGTTTGTTATTCTGAGGTACAAGTCTAGTGCTACTGAATTGCAGGATAATTAATAGTGAGGACCATTAATGACAGTTTTATTTTCTGGTTGGTATGAAGCCAGTGTCTTTTGAGACTGATAAGTTTATTTTCAATGAATAGTGGCTTACCACCATTGAATTATTAATAAATAGCTGTGTAAAAGTAGTTTGTGGTCTCAGCTTTCTTCTCAGTGGAAGAGAATTTTCCTAGATGAGTGTCCACATCACAAAGCCCTTTTCCACTTTGAACAGTGATACATAGCTTTGTCAATAGCTGTTGTTACACTGTTAAGGACTACATTTATGTAGTTTACACTTATTTCACTTCCTGTGTCAAATCTCCTTAAGAGGACATTAGTTCACTGGGTTTCTTTCCACTGTTCTTTCAGTAACAGTTTTCTTAAGGTATTACATGTAAGTGTTAAGATATTTTCACTTATAGTCTCAATAATTCTGGTAATTTTACATTGATGAATATAAAATTTTTAGAAAGTAGGAAAATAACTCTTTAGCCAACGAACATTACCGTGTGTTCCATGTCCCATACTGAGCTAAAAGCTATGGATGTTATATAAGCTATGTTCCTACCTTGTCAGAAGGAGTTCTCTGCATACTTTAAAACATTTTAAAAAGTTCAAGCCTAACCTGAGCTACTTTGTAATTTAGCTAGACTGTATCTCAAAATTAAAAGATAAAAAGGGTTAGAAATGTAGCTCAGTGCAAAGGCCCTAGGTCTCTAATACTGGAAGAAAAAGAAGTTTGACCAAGTGTTGATTATGTCCAACTAACTATAAGTTCTTTAGGATACAGGGAGATAAACTATAAACTGAGAGGGCTGGGTGTGTTGGCTCAAGCCCATTCATTATCTGAGCATTCAGGAGGCTGAGGCAAGAGATATGAGTTTGAGGCTAACGTGGGCTACATAGTGAGTTTAAGGCTAGCCTGAACTACATGGTGAGACCCTGTCTCAACAACAACAACAAAACTCCGTAACTATAAACTGATATATTTTGGAAGCACGACTTTCATGAAGTTGGATTTCAGAGAGGCTTTGAAGAAAATAGAGGGTTTTGATGCTGGGAAAGCAGAAAATTTTGAATTCAGTGAAATTTTCTTTCATACAAAAAGCATGAATGTCACCTCTAACTATATGGAGAAATAAATTACTGAGCTGCTACATTTAGAGCTGTCTTTTGATTAAAGGAGCTATCTCAGAGCCCAAGGTAGAGAGTGGGCAATAATGAGATTTTGATTAACTGGTATGGAGAGAGGAAAGGAGCGGAGCGTGTGGTGTTAGGCTGCACTGGGGCTCTGGGCCACAGAGAGGCTTGCTATGAACAAGGTGTGCAGGGCTGGGCTGCAGAGCTGTAGGCCTGCCTTGGCTGTCAACAGGGAGGGACTCCCCAGCGGCACCTGGCAGAGAGGCCCCAGGAATCGGATGGGTGAAGTTTGTGGCTTAGCCTTGGCTATGGCTTTCTGCTGTAGGCCAAGTGTTTTTTCTGCTTTCCTGTAACCTATAATTCTACTGCTGATGTTAGGTCTTGCAGTTTCTTCTTTTCTGTTTATTTTTGCATTCTGAATATTTTAATTTCCATTAATATTTATTTAAAAGCAGAACAAAATTTCCACCTAAAACTATAGGAACATCCTTCATGTTAGCGAAAAAAATAGATTACTTGAACAGTAAGAAATAGATTACTTGAACAGTAAGAAAGCCTCAGTCACTGCGAACCTGCTTTCATTTTAGAAGTGACACGTTTGTTTTCGCAGCCAAGTTCAAGTGTGATGTGCTGTGCACTTAGCACTCAGCGATAGTGTTCTTTTAGCTGTAGTCATAAGGGGTATGCAAGCATGCTATTCTCTTCAGCTAGCTGCACTCTTTGAGATGTTTCTTTTTCTTCTTTCTGTTTCCTCTCCAGAATTGGTTTCATCTTTGTGGTTAATGACTCTGAAGATGTTGATGGGATGCAGGACGCTGGAGTGGCTGTTCTCAGAGCGTACAACTATGTGGCCCATGAAGTAGATGAATATCATGCCTTCCAAACTCTAACACATGTATGTTTTTATTCAAAAATGGCAATTTTAAAAAAAATTAACTTACTGTAAAATGATATGTGGTAAGAGGATTCTGTATTTCTGTAGAGAAAAGTATTCATATAAAACCATTGTATTTTAGATTTTATAGGTTGTCTCTACTTTAGCTATTCACTGATATTAACAATTGATTGTTGTAATTTCAGTTAGATAAGGTTCCTAGGAATTAGGATGTAGTTTAGTATTCATCATAAAATTCTTGATGACTGATATTCTTGCTTTTTTGTTTTGACTGAAAATTCTGAAATGTCTGATTTGTGCCTATATTTAAGGCATTTACTTACTCAAGTTCAGAGTTTTCCTTGTTTTTTATTTTGCTATGTTTGAGTCTAGATGACTTTACATGTATCAGTTCTTTTGTTTTCAGATTAATAATAATTTTAAAAAACATGTTTAATTGATTTTGCCACTTCACTATAAAGATGATGCTAGTCTGTGGTCAATCATTTGTGTTATATTTATTGTTTAGAGATTTGTTTGGGGCATCTTTTGTTACTTAGAATGTATATTTATCTGGTAAATATTTATCAACAGGCATACTTTGTACCAGGCCTGATCTTAGCTTTGGGGATACAAAGACTAATGAGGCTTCCCCCACCCTCTAAGACCTCGCAGCCTTGCAAGGCACATGTTGAGATAGATCTCATGCAGTGTGGAAAACACCACCGCTGGCCTCACTTCACCTGGGCATGGCTGCGGGCCTTTCCGTGGAGTGCACAGTTATCCCAGCATAGTCCCAGAGGAAATTGGAAGTCACTGCACAAGGCGCCAGTCAGATTGGCAGGTTGCCAGAGTGGGTGAGCGGGGGATGGTAAGAGCAGAGTGGGAGGGAAGCTAGTCCTGGAGGCAACAGAAGGGTGGGCAGTCGGGGTACAGGGCTCATGCTGGGCAGTTCACAAAGGTGGATCTGACAAAGAGAATGATAGGGATTCTAGTGAATCAGCTGCTGCAGAAGATGGAAAATAATGAGAGTATCAGCAGGACTGTGGAAAATAAAATAGGCTCAAGAGAAGTTACTCCACATCATAAGCAAAGACAGGCTGATCTTTACAGCTTCTACCTTATCTTAGATATGTGTATAAACGAAAGGATAATACGGATATTTGCTTCCTTTGCTTGTAGAAGTACTCTGTAAAAAATTCAAATATCATTGAAATTTCTCTGCCTTACTTCTTTCCCTTCCCTGATTCTCCTTAAAGCTGACCATCATAGAGGTTAAGCTATACGTATATAGGCAGTTTTGTTACTTGGTTTTGATTTGTTATAAACAGGGATTTTGCCATATACTGTACTCTAGACAGCCCACTCCAGCCTCATCATGGTCCAGAGGAGTCCACGTTTGTAATCACAGGGAAAAGTTACTGGAATCCATTAAGTAAATTCCAGTCTACCATTTCCAATGCAACCCATGACAAGGATAGAGGTAGACATGTATCTGCAGTTGTGGGGATCCAGGGGATCCTAAGTCCAGTTGGAACAATGGCTATTTGGAACAAAAGCCTTGACCTAGGGCCGAACCTGGGTTTTATTAATTTGTGAAGAAGAAAGTGGCTCAGGGTTGAGTGACTGAGAATGACAGGAAGTATGTGAGTACTGTGAACTGGGCTAGGTAGGAGGCACCGTAGTCCCTCTGCAATATGCAGACAAAGGTGTGTAGAAAGAATACAAATTTCCATAGCAGGTAGTCCCTAAGTTTGGAGGAATTTGTATAACAGTTTGAGGAAGTGTGTTTGTGTTTTTGATTGGTTACTTCAGCTCTAATGTCTGGCTTTCCTGCCTTGAGATGTCATGGGCTCTTTTCTCAAGGCTCAGTCCCAGCTGACAGCGTAGCATCTCTCGTCCTGGTTCATTGCTTAGTAGTAGGGAGCTATGGGTGGCACATCACTGACCTGTCACATTGCTTCAAAAGCTACGTATCAGTGCTTCAGCCAAATCCATTTGCATTGCTTAAAGCAAGTTGAGGGGGTAGAGTATTATCCTAGCCAACTCTACATATCAGTATACAAAATCAGGACCAGGTTTAGCCAACATGGAGACAAATGGTCCTCTTTCAGGGAGGGCCATCCAAAGTGGTCCTCTACACTATATTTTTCAACTTTTCCCCCTAAACATCATGGACATTCTTTTTTTTAAAATGTAGGAAAATTTATTGGAGAAAAGGAATGCAGAATAGGAATAGGGGAATGAGAAATAGGAGTAGCTCTAGAGAGACAAGAGGGGTCATGAATGGGTTGCCAACAAGCCCACCTCTCAAAGGAAGTTTCATAGAGCAAAATCAAGAGGTGGGTGCAACATGGGTCAAAAGTATGATCAACCAATAAGATTGCAAGTTGAGTTGCTTAGGTAATATTGTTCTAATGGTAGCAAGAGTACAGTTTTAGCCTTACCTTTAGTCTTAGTATTAGTGGTCTTAATTTTAGTCTTAGTAGGTGGGAGAAGATGGCCCACATCTAATGAAATAATTGAAACTCTCAAAAGGATGATACCAATAATCCCAAGCCTTTGTTCAACCCTTAGGAAAGTACATA
Organism: Hydrochoerus hydrochaeris; assembly: GCA_004027455.1. Taxonomy (NCBI): domain Eukaryota; kingdom Metazoa; phylum Chordata; class Mammalia; order Rodentia; family Hydrochaeridae; genus Hydrochoerus; species Hydrochoerus hydrochaeris. The sequence continues at coordinate 172,757 of PVLA01002086.1, forward strand.
AAACTAGCCATTGTGACTTTTTTTTTTTTTTGGTACTGGGGATGGAACTCACAATCTTGCACTTGCCAGGCAGGCACTTGTGCTGCTGAACGTGGCCATTGTGACTTTAATCTTCAGGTGCACCTCCAGCTACAGTCGTGATAGATTCTCATCTTTTGCATTGACTCTCTTGAGGGCCCAACCCTGTCCAAATGCCTACTGTATTTCTACCTAACCTAACTGTTTATAATATTTCTCTCTCTAAGGTATCCCTGACTATGATTAGGGGAGAAGGGGCATAGTTTCCATCTGGCTGCTTTGAGAGGTTTTGGGGGCTTCTCCAGAGAACTAATCTGGTGGGCCTTAACTAGAAGTCCTATTGTAGTGTAGCAGTTAGAAACTCTTTATAAGGTCAATCTGGTGGATCCCAGAAAAGGAATCTGGCATGTTAGTCATTGGTTCCATCTGCAGGCTTTAGGCAAGAATAGATAAAATTCCCAAGAAATGTATCAAAGTACGAGCACTGGAATGAGCGGGAAAGCAGATTGGGAAAGGAGCTCTTAAGAAACTGAAGTAGTGATTGTACCCAGTTGGCTCTTAGACCCCTCTATTGATCCCTCTATTGATGGAGGTTACCTGTAAGTCTGGGTTTTTTGTTATAAGTCCTTCTAGTTTAGCTGTAAGAAGATGGAGAGAAGGAATAATGTAGAGATTCTTATTGAACTGGTTTTTTTTTTTTTGGTACGGGGATTGAACTCATGACCTCATGCTTGCCAGGCAGGCGCTTATGCTGATGAGCTAAAAAAAAAAACAAAAAACCCTGGTCTTTTTTGAGCTATTATAGATTCCCCTGCAGTTTTTTTTCAGACATACATTCTTCATTGATTACTTTTCAGTAGAATATTCCTAATGCATTTTGTTTTTTTGTTTTTGTTTTTGTTTTTTTGTACCAGGGATTGAATTCACCACCTCGCGCTTGCCAAACAGGTGCTTAAGCCACTGAGCTAAATCCCTGGCTCCTAATGCATTTTGTATTTGTGATTTAACCATGATTGTTAACTGCTTGAAGTATTTTAATTTCTTGGATCATTTCATTTTTTAACTTTTTATTAGTACATGTTGGCAGTGCATAACTTTTACATTCCTTGTGGGGAGTTGGCACATGCATAGAACACATTTTAATTCTTTTTCTGGGATCATTTTAAGAATATTTAGTTTCTAACTTAAGAAGGTATCTTAATGAGATTTGAAAAAAGGACTATTGCTAATTTGACATATAGGTCATTTTTTTTCTCCATTCAGAAATTTTTCATAATGTATATTCAGAATTTGGTTTTTAACGTGTAATACCGATTTTTTTTCTTCAGGTCTATAACAAGGTGAGGACTGGAGACAAAGTAAAAGTTGAACATGTGGTCAGTGTCCTGGAGAAGAAATATCCCTATGTAGAAGTGAATAGCATTTTGGGGATTGATTCTGCTTACGATCAGAATCGAAAGGTAAAACATTCTTTGGGACTTATGTTTGACTGTAGCATTATGCTGTCCTTCCTCTTTGGGCTTCTTTTGTTAATATAGCAGTGGTGGGTGGGTGGTTAAAATGTTCAGTTTATCTAGTTGTTTAGATTAAGGATGGAAATATATTAAGAAATGGAATAAGCAAAGTAGCAAAGTAAAGTAAATAATAAGGAAAACTTTAAAATTTTATGTTTAAAGAGAATTTTTTCTTGTAAGATATTAAATACAGTAAAAGAATCCAGGTGTGGTGGCACATGCCTGTACTCCAGCTGAGGCAGGAGGATTGCAGAGAATTTGAGGCCAACCTGGGCTATATAGTGAGTTCCAGGTCAATCTGAAGTACATAGTGAGATACTGTCTCAAAAAAAAAAAAAAAAAAAAGCATGTGTATAGTATATATCTATCTGTTGTAAACAAGTTGTTTGAAAAGTTTTGAAGTTCAAAATCATTGAAAATTTATGTTAAAGCAAGGTATCATGCCCAGCATGGTATGCATACCTGTAATCCCAGCATTTAAGAGACAGAGGCAGGAGGATGCCTGTGAGTTCAAGGCCAGCCTGTCTCAAAAAAAAAAAAGACATTTCTGGATGGGCTCACTGGTGATTGCCTGTATTCACAGCTGCTTTGATGACTGAAGTAGGAGCATCATGAGTTCAAGGATAGTATAGACAATTTAGCAAAACTGTGCCTCAGAATTTTAAAAGGTTAGGTAGCTGGGTCAGGGCTATAGGTCAGTATTGTTACCACTGTAAAACAAAGTAACAACAACAACACAAAATCCCATAAAAGCAAAAAACAACAGAAACTTTCTAGAGCATTTTAATTTAGGATGTATGAAAATTATTTGCCCAGTTTTTATTTTTTTCAGAGGAACAAAGCCTTTTGTTTCTGTTTGGAGATCTGAGCTATCATCTTTTCAAACCATATTCAGAATGAATTGTTTATAATTCCTCTTTCATCTGAGTACAGAAAGCTGCAGACTCTTTTATGATCTCCGCATGTGTTTTATAGTCTGACCCACACCCAGTTTTGCCTTAGTTGGTTTTTACTTATCCCCTTTTTTGAGTTTCCAGTCATTCAGTTTGTTTTTGTAGGTGAAATAGTCTTATCTTTTTGTACTTATATTTAATTAATTTACATAGTTTTTAATTGCATCCTTTTTTCTTTTTAGAACTCACATACTTTTTTCTTTTAGAACTTTTTTGTTAGAACTCAAGGGAAAAAAAATCACTGTAATTACCAAATATATATATATATACATATATACACACACACACACACACACACACACACACACACGTAATACACTTAAGTATATTTTATATTAAGTATATTTTATACATGTAATACACTTAAGTATATTTTATATATATATAATATTTTATATTAATATACTTAAGTATATTATAAAATATACTTAAGTATCTTTTATATTAAGTATATTTTATATTTTAATATATATTTTATATATTTAATGCATATTTATATGTATTATATGTATTTTTAGTCTCAAATATATGACTAAAACCGTATTTGCTCTTACTGTGTGGGATGTATGAATTATTCTGCTCTGGTTTTTTTCACTTAAAAATTACTAGTCACAAGTCAATAAATTTAGCCACTAATATGATAGTCCTTAATTGTTCTAGAGATTGTCACTGCTAGTTTATAATTAGTGAAATGTATAGTGTCTTTCTTCTTAGATAGTGTTTAACTCAGAGGGGAAAAATTAGCAAACCCTTGTTAGCATGTTTCCTATCTGCTTTCACTGTGCTTTACCAACCTGAGTCCAGGCCTGGTAGCTGAGCGAGTGACTTTCAGCCATGTTAACAGGACACTCTTTTACATGGGTGTCTTTTTATGTGCATTATGCTTTTGATGCTCACAATAACCCTGTGAGGTAGCATAGAAATACCAGATTCTCCTCACAGATAATGAGGTTAAACTGCAGAGAGCAGGCCAGGGATTTAGCTCAGCGGCATAGGTGCCTGCCTTGCAAGCGCATGGTTGTGAGTTCAAGCCCCGGTACCAAAAAAAAAAAACCGGGGATTTAGCCCAGAGGCATAAGTGCCTGCCTGGCAAGTGTGAGTTTGATCCCTTGTTCAAGAAAAAAAAAAAACTGCAGAGAGCTTAAATGGCTTTTTCAGTTATCACATAACTCCCAAAGAGGAAGAAATAAGAAAAAAAAATGTCAACTTTTAGGTTCAGAGCTGTTTTGGTAAGCAACATAGCTTCTGAGAGTAATCTAACCTGAAGTATTTTAACTACTTTTTCTTCATTTTCTCACTATTAGTTCTGCTTTTGATAACACACAACCAAAGACCTAGTTGTAAATTTAATGTGAAGTTTATTCTTCTCTAATGTGGAAACTCATGGCCACAAATAGTATAATTTTTGGAAAGTATTTTTTCTGTGCTCAAAGTAACATAAGCAATGTGAAATACCCTAAAGGCTAAGGAAATGAAAGACAAATCAGAGGGCTGGATAAAAAATGGGACATGTCAATAGATTTCAGTCCCTCTAGGCTTTTACTTTGGTGAAGGGTTCAATGGTGAGCTTTCATGTAGATGACATGAGAAGCTTTTAGAGAAGATGTAAGTTTTGATAAGGTTATTCAAATTCAAACCTGAACACATAATGACTGTGGGCTATGATCTTCAAAAACTTGGTACTTGATGCTGTCCAAAAATGTATGATTTGAATACCATAATGTGGATTGATTCATGTTTTTGTCCACTGATAGTCTGAGATGTTTCTTTAAATGAAGTCCATTAAATGTTTTGCAAAACTGTCAGAGATCCAAATCTCCCAGAGAATCAGCTTAGCATGCTATAATAGTATTTGTTAATTGGTTAACTTATTGAGATCAGTTAGGAGATCTGCTACTACAAGTTGATCCAGATTTTAGAGGGACTAAAAAAATCATAAGTTAGCAAGAATAACACATAAGAGTGCTAGAGAAATTTTGAACTGTTTTGCAAAAAGTAAAGTTTTAATTTTAGAACATTTAACAATAGTACTGGGTAACTTCTCTGTGCCAACTTAGTACTACAAAGCTGAGCAGGACGTGCTGCCTGCTTTTGGTGAGTTCACACAGCTTAGTTGGGGAGACAGAGGAGAGCAGTATTGTGCCGATGGTATCTGCTTGTGTCTGTGCAGGGAAGCCAGTGCCATGATGGGCAGCTTCACTGACTGGGGGCAGTGATTGTGGAAGGCTTCTTGGAGGATGTGACAGTGACCATCTTTGTGAATTAAAATTTCTAGAGGGACAAAGGTTATTATATGTGTACATTGATATTGAGTACAAAACTAATTAAATCCTGGTTCTATACGAACAGAAATCCTGTTCTATACCTTTGGAAAGATAAATTTAAAAAATTTTTGTTAGTCCACATGTGTAGTACATAAGGATTACACTCATCATGGGGACTTGATACATGTAACATAACATATCTTAATTCTTTTTGTTTTTGCATTTTATTTTTATTTTGAAAGGAATGAAACAAGATAATAAAACAGAACAAAATAAAACAGTGAAAACAGTATTGGATTTCAAAAACAAGACAGAAGGAAATCCTCCATCGTTGCTATATTGCGTATTGTTATCCTCTAAACAAATGCTCAGACTACCATCTTTAGGCCTACAAAGTCAGTCAATCAAGCATTAATTTGTTTTTGTACGTCAGTTGCTATTATCCCACCTGTGTTCCTCCAAATCAGCCAGTTGCCTCCCTGGTGTGGGGAGTCTTCTTGTCTCATAGCCTGTGTGCCAGCTGCTTCATGGGAGGGTGTGGGTTGACTTCTTGGTTCTTTTCCCTGTCTGTGGCTGCTGCTGGCTCATAGGAAGTGTGGGCTGACTTCTTGGTTCTCTTACTGGCCCATGACTGCCGCTGTTTTTTTCTTTTTGCTTCTCCTTTCTTTCTTCCCCTCTGAGGAAACCAGCCTGCCTTCCTTCTGTGCTGTTTTTGATTCTGCTGTGGTGTTAAATCTGCTTGTTTTAAGATATATTAAAGGAGGCTCAGCATTAAAGCTGACTTGACAATGATTCCATTATTGGACTGCAACCTTCTGATCCCTCACTCATCACCTTTTCAGTTTTTCTTTTTGTTGCAGTTGAAGTCCTAGGAATTAAATCTGGGACCTTCACACTGAACTGCATACCCAAGCCTTTTACAGTGTTTTTTTTTTTTTTTTTTTTTTTTAATTTAGAGGCAAACATGGTGGCACAGGCCTATAATCCCAGCACTCGAGACTGAGGCAGATTGCCATGAGTTCAAGACCAGCCTGGTCTACATAAGGAATTTGAGGCCAGCCTGAACTACACCATGAAAGCCTGTCTGAAAAAAACAAAAACAAACTAACCACCCCCCCATTGTTTTGACATAAGGTCCCACTAAGTTGCCCAGGATGGGCTCAAGGTTATAATCCTTCTATTTTAGCCTCCCAGAGTGCTAGAATTACAGGTGTGTACCACTGTGCTAGGCTGGTGTTTGTCTGTCTTTTATTTTTTTCTTGCTTGCTTGCTTGTGTGAGGATAGACTACAGTGTCTCATGCATACTAGGCAAGCACTGTACCACTGAACTACTTCCTCAGCCCCTTTTCTGTTTGTTTGTTAATGAAACATATAAATATGAGCACCCAGTGATTTCTCTTTTTTTCAGGTTGATATAACAGCAGGAATAATACTCTATAGAAAATTATTAAGTAAAAGAAAAGGACTACTTTGAGAATGTTAAAGATTTCAGAGAATTAATGGAGTTTTTCTTATTTCACACTTGGGAAATGTTTAACTTACATTTTCTCTTATTCTATTGAAAAAAATATAACTAACTTTTTTATTGTGGATGATTGCTAAATTAAAAAGTATTTGCTTTGGGGTTGGAAATATATAGTGGTAGAGTACATGGTTCAATTGCCAGTATCTGTCTCCCTCTTCTTGAAAAATATTGAATACAGTGCAAGTTGGAAAAAAGGGTTTTTCTACATGTTTGCATTATGAAAATCTTGATTCTGAGGCACAGATGTAAATTTATAAGTACAGTGATGCCTGCTAAAAGCAGCCATTTTTTCTAAAAATAACCATTTTAAAGAGAATCCATTCTCTTGGGCTTTATTGTGTGGGATAAATTGCAGCTTAAAAATTTTCAGTCATCAGATTTTTAGGACCAATGGGATCCTCTTCATATTATTAACTTGACAGTATTTCCTTGCCTAGCGAGAAAGTTAAGTGGTTTAAATATAAATAGTATGATTGGTTATTTAGAGACAGTCACTACAGAGGAAGAAAATGGCTACGTCTGGGGAACACCTGAGGAGCTTAGTCTGCAATCGTCCCATTATTTCTTTGTCTTTTTTTTTTTTTAAGCAAATCTGAAGTTACATCTTCTATATCCGATTTTGAAATAAGCAGTTGTTTTTAAAAGTACACAATGTACTTTAAATAGAACTTTTAGAATAAAGGGAATTTACTCTATTTAAAGGTATATATCTTTCAAAGACACTAAGTTCTGACTTGCATATGCAAATGTTTTTAATATCTGACACATTAACCCTGCATTCTTATTAATCTCATTTGTTATTTGTGAGTGACAAAGTCATTACAAGACCTTGCTTATATTTAAGTTTAATAATTTATCATTATTTGACATTTTCAATAATCTAGATAGAAAATTTCATATGCAATTTTCAGCTTAAATTTGATATATAATTGGGTTGCATTCTGTTAATATTTTCTAAACTATTTGCAAGTGGTAAAAACATTTAATCAGATTCCTCCCCCTCATACCTGGCCTGCACTCAAAAGCTGTTTCCAGAGAAAACCAGTGTTACTTATTTTTTTTATTTCTCAGTACATGTTGCCTAGGCTGGTCTACTCCTGGGCACAGGCAGTCCTCTTGCTTACATCTCTCAAATGCTGGTACCACATTGTCCATCCTTTATTTTTATTGGGTGAGGGAGATGGTTTTCAAAGCTCAAATTATATTAGAATTGAATTCTAGAGACTTCTGTGATACAGCTGAAATTTTAAAATGGAATTAACATAGTAAATAAAAGTTTAGGGAGTATAAATCTAAACCTCTTAATGGTACAGAGAGATGCCCCAAGGCAACCCAGGTCTTTTTAGTGGCTCTGCCATATTATAGCCCATAAATTACATACTGTCCTATAGTCAGTCACTGAATATGTTGAGAAACTAAACAATCTGTTGTTGATGCCTAGTATCCGTTATCTAGTAAGAGTCTTATTCTGTTTGTGCTGTCTATAAAACATTATGAGTAATTAAATTCTGTAGTTTTCAGAAAGGGTCAGTTATAAGATATTGAATAGGAATTTTGAAAGTAACTGTCTTATGTCTTTTACTGTGGAATGCTAGTCTCAGTGTACAGTATCCTTGTTGACAGTCAGGGAAAGTGTCTGCCTCAGATCCATTTGCCATTTTGTTGCCATCATTTCTTTACTAAAGCTGCATTTATCCTGGAGAAGGAAAAAGATTGGGCTTGGTATATGTTAAAGCACTTCTGAACAGTGTTTTTCTATGAAGTTTATTTTGTTTTCTATGGGTTTATTTATTTGTTTATTGTCAGTATCTTGCTATGTAGTTCAGGCTAGCCTTGAACTCAGTGGTGATCCTCTCAAGTACTGGGGTTTCTAGGCATGTGCCACCATATCCAGCTCCCATATTTATTTAGAATTGGGTATAAATAATTTCAGGGCATTCTGCCTTAGAGCACTGTGAATTTATTGTAGCAGATAGCTGGGTTTGCCCATTGTGGTAGCCCTTAGCCATGTGGGCATTTAAATGGAAATTAATCAAAATTGATGTAAGGTTTTAGTTGCTCACTCACAGTAGCTAGATTTCAAATGCTCAGTTGCCCCATGTTATTAGTGACTACTGCTTTGGACAACATAGAATTTTCCATCATTGCTGAGAATGCTGTGTACAGTGCTGACCGTAGTATATGTAGTTCAGTTTTTGGCAGACTGGACAACACACACACACATGCTAACATGTACACACATTTCCTAATTTGCAAAGTTTTTGTGGTTTTACAAAAAAAATTTCATTCAATCTTAAATTTACTCATTAAACCAATTAACTGTTACATCACCCTTTTTAAGAATATTGTTCCTTTCCCATATAATGATTTTTTTTTTGTTCTTCTCAGTACAGGCATTTAAGAAAAATATCCTTAGTTCCATTTGTGCTATGAGGGCAAAAATGTGCTGTTTGGTGGTCTTTTGTATTCTAGGAAGCAAGAAGCTACTATGAGCAAACTGGCATTGGTCCACTGCCTGTTGTTCTGTTCAACGGAATGCCCTTTGAAAAGGAACAGCTAGATCCTGATGAGTTGGAAACCATCACAATGCACAAAATCCTGGAGACGACTACCTTCTTCCAAAGAGCAGTGTACTTGGTGAGTGACACTTCAAGGCTGACTTTAAAGAGAATGGTTTGCTTACATTTTGTAGCTTCTACATCACTATTTTCTATGTGCCACTTTACCATGCTGCTTGAAATCTCAACCCTTTCTCTTACCATGTGGTTGTCTTTTTAGCATAAACTAGGGACCTAGCCTCCATCACTTTAAAGTGTAAACTATCAGGTGTGATCTGAGGGCCCCACTATGAATAGCAAAGACCCCACTGGAATACAAGATTACCTTTCATGAAGCATGGACAAAAGCCACCCTAATTATTTACTACATGTTGGTTCTGTATATAATGGTTATGAGATATACATATGTTAATGCTCTATTGCAGTGATGGTGAACCTTTCAGAGATGAGGGCCCAAACTGCAATCCCAAACCCACTTATTTATCATTGTCTTGGTTACTTTTCTCTCATTGCTGAGACAAAACACCCAACACCCAAAATGAAGGAAGGAAAGGGTTATTTCGCTTACTATGGAGGTTTCAGTCCATAGTCAGCTGGCTCCAAAGCAGGATGGCATGGCACTGGGGTAGCTGTTCATGGCAGTTGCAAACAGCAAGAGCAAAAGGAGAAAGACATGCCTTCTTCCCGCTCCTTACACTGTATGCTGGCTCCATACCAGACAGGTTCAGCACTAATACCACCAATCTCAGCTCCAGACAATGAACCAATTATGAATGCCAGACTCAGCTGGGTCCATGACTGCATGAGGCTTGGGAGGGGCCATCTGAACACAAACCATAGCAATCATGAAGTGCCAACACTACAGTTAAACCTGAAGACTGAGGTTTTGGCCTAAAAAAAAAAAATGACTCATACATTAACATCTTTTGTTTTAGAAGAAAAACAAATAATATGGGTGCTATAGGTTCACATCGTCACTCTGTTGTGACCCATAGGGATCTCTGTTTTTCATATTGATAATTTTGATCTGTTTTTCAGTTCACTCAGTTTTTTTTTTCCCTGTTAGCTAAAATCTGTTGTGCCTCTTTATGCATATTTCATTCACTAGAAGCACTACATACACAGTTTATTTTGTGGTACTAGCACTGGACATGCTAGACAAGCACTCTATTACTAAACTACATACCCAGCCTGTCAGTGATTACATGTTTAATTCTTCTCAAACTTTATTTTAATATACATAGTTTCTTTTAGTTCTTTAAATATATTTAAAATAGCTTATTTAAATTTTTTGTGTATTAAGTTCAGTATTTGGGCTTTCTGACAATATTTCCAGGCTACTTTTCTGTGTACTACACACTTTTCTCTTTTCATGTCAAATATGTATACTGTAATATTATATATTATGTTACCTGTTACATAGAATATTTTTCCAGCTTCATGTTTCTCCATTATTACTGCCTTATACAAAACTGAGATGTTAAACAATTGCTCCTCATAATTTTGGCAAAATCCCTGGTATTGGCACTAAGATCTGCTTCAGTACAAATTTAAAAAGCTCCTGGAATTTTTGTACTTTGCTAGTATTAACTTTTATTGTTGGGCTGTTGGTTTTCAAGGCTTTTGTCAGCTGGGGAGATGTAAATAGAAATAGGGCAAAATTGGTCTGGGTGTAGTGACTCACACCTGTAATTCCAGCACTTAGGAGGCCAAGTTTAAGGCCAGCCTAGGGTACATATTGAGTTCAAGGTCAGTCTGAATTACATAGTGAGACCTTGCCTCCAAAATAAATAAATAAATAAATAAATTTTAAAAGAACAAATTAAAATATTTCAAAGGCCATTTTTTCACTGAGATTTAGACTTGTTAGTGAATAAAAGTCCCTCTAAAGTTTGCAAACCTTTAGTTAATTTCTTGAGTTTTGGGAAAATTGATTTTAACTCTTTCTAGTGTTCTCAGAGTTTCTTTTGGAGAGAGGCTTTTCAGAGATCTTTACTGTCATTTCTGCCGAATGGCACTCTCAAGTATAGTTTCAGATATCAAATGATGTTGATAATAACCCTAAGTCAAAATATTTATTTTTAAAATTTTATTGTAGTAAAAAATACACAACATAAAATTTATTGTATATGATTCAGTGGCATATAGTACAGTTACAATCCTGTGCAGCCATCTCCACTGTCCCCTCTAGAACTTTTTCATCATTCCAGACATAAATTATCTACCCACTAAACATGATTCCCATCATCTTCCCCCTGCCCTAGACAGTGGTTCCCACTATTCTGCTTTCTGTCTCTGTGAATTTACCGCTTCCACAGAACAGTGTCTGGCACTCTGCTGCATTGTAGCATATATCAGAATTTCATTCCATTTTATGGTTAAAAAATATTCCTTCCATCTTTTGGCTATTTTGAATAATCCTGCTATTGATCCAGTACAAGTGTCTGTTCCTATTCTGCTTTCAATCCTGGCCATAAACTTTTAAGTTAAATTACTGGATCTTATGGCAGTACTGGATTTACTGTTTTGAGGAATCACCAAACTGTTTTCCACAGCATTGTACTGTGTTACAACCCCACCAGAAATGTGCAAATGTTTTAGTTCCTTCACATCCTTGCTAACCCTTTAGGCATTCTGGTGGATGTGAATTGGTATCTCATGGCGACTTTATTTGTATTCTCCTATGATGAGTGATCTTGAGCATCTTTTCATATTCTTCTTTGGCCACTTACATTTCTTATTTGGCAAAATGCCTAGTCAGGTCATAGCCCATTTTTTTGTGAGCATGGATTGTGTATTTTATATTACATTCATTTGTAAATTTCATATGGAGTATATATCTTTTATTTTGTTAGTACCTATTTGCAGTACATAATAGCTACATTCATTGTGGAGGGTTGGTACCCTGAATTTAATTTTTTAAATTTTAGTTGTAATTTTTTATTTTGGGTATTAATCCCTTATAAATATGATTCATAAATATTTGACTTATTCAGTTGTCTTTTCACTCCAGTACTATTCTTTAGTGCACAGAAGTTTCACTTTGATGAAGTCCAGTTTATTTTTTCTTTGTTCTTTGTGCTTTTGGTATTTTATCTAAGAAATTATTAACAAGCCCGTTCTTGTAAAGATTTTCTCCTCTTTCTGCCGAATGGCACTCTAAAGTTTTCTAAAAGTTTTCTACCTCTTTAGCTCTTTGATCCATTCTAAGTTGACTTTTGTATAAGGTTAGGGCTCAATGTTCTTTTTACATGTTCATGTAGTTTTTCCAATATCATTTGTGAAAAAAGTCCAGAAACAAATTTTTTAGAAAGTTTTGTTTTGTTGGTTTTTTTTTTTTATCTTTTTGAGTCCAAATCCCACTATGCAGTTTAGGCTGGCCTTGAACTCACTTTATAGCCCAGTCTGGCCTCAAACTCACAGTGATCCTCCTGGTTCAGCCTCTAGAGTGCTGGGATTACAGGTGTGCACCACCTTACCTGGCAAGAAAGGAAGTTTTGTTAATACATTCATACAAAAAAGTCCTTGGTTAAATTTGTCCCCTTGTGTTAAAGAATTTGTCCTTTATGGAGCTACCAGAATGAGAACAAAGTTTTTATTTGAATGTGTTTTTCTAAACTCATGAATAAATTAGGAGAAATGCTAATTTTGTTTTATTTAATATAAAAAATTAAAATGTTTACTGTTCTCCATTTTAGAAATGTTTAAATTTTCTCCAACAGTGTTACATATGAAAATTTAGAAGAGAGCTGGTGATGTAACTCAGTGGTAGAACACTTGTTCAACCAGTGTGCTCCTGAATTCTATGTCTAGCACATCCCATAACACCAGCATGGGATGTTTTCTTCCATTTTTTCAGATACTGGTATATCTGTTGTTTATGAAGTAACCATTTAAAAATGTTAGTCCCTCTGTGAATGAATGTTAGTTTTTCTTTGCTTCGACATCTGTAGTCATTGAGAAGCTTGGTTTGTGCTAGATAAAATGTTTTAAATTTCTGACAAAAATAACATGTTCATATACATTTTTTAAAAGTGAAAGTTCTTTACTGTCAATCCTAGAGAGGTATATGCATGTACTTTTATGTATATACTGAGTATGCTAATATGTATATATTCATATATTTTTTGAGAAATATCAGAAATTGGAATTGTGTCAGAGGGTAATGCACATTTTAAATATTGACCTAGATTTTGACTACATAAGGAGACATGTTAGCTAGATTTTTTTTTTTTTTTTTTTTTGTACCAGAGATTGAACTCACAACCTCGTGCTTGCCAGGCAGGCGCTTAAACCACTGAGCTAAATCCCTGATACATGGTTTAAATGGATAAAGAAATACAAATGAGAAACTTTCACCTATTCTCTTCTGTCTCCACCAGTTATGTTCTCTTCCTCAAAACAACTACTCTCTGTGTGTGTATGTGTGTGTGTGCACGTGCGCATCTTGAGATGTGTGGCTGGTTCATTTGGTCATTATTAGTTGTTTGAGATTTGCATATTTTGGGGGGTATATAGTTACAAATAGTGTCTAAATGGAATGTTTTAGGTTTGAATGTGTATGTTTGAGTCCCAGCTTTCTCTTTTAAAATGACATTAAAATATGCCTTTATATTAACTATTTTAATTATCACTTTATAGATATCCAATTATTAACATTTACCTTTAAGAGCAACTTAAAGAAGTACAACTATGTCTATGATAGTATGAGATGCACAAAGGAGAAGATTAAATGAGAAGTGATCCTTTCTTTTTCGCAGGGTGATTATGACTTAGGAGATGTAGGGTTACATAGGCTCAGAGTGATTTTTATTACATTAAGTACATTAACTGCTCATGAGTAGGCCTTTGGTATTCGACTTTAGGAAGAAGCTATCTATGAGTAGATCTCAAGATGGATTTCTGCTTATGCTAAGTCTTAACTAACAGAGCTTGCTTTTTGTCTGTGGAAACATTTGTATATGGAGAGTTTGCATTTCATGTTCACATCCCATCAGCTCTGTGGCTTTGAGTACACTTTCCTCCTATCTTTAAAATGGATAACCTTTGGTAATAGAGTTAGAGGTACTATACACAGAACACTAGCTATGCTTGGCAATGATAGGGACCTATAACATGTAACTCTGTAACGACACATAAGAAACTATTATAGAGCTAATAATGTTTTAGTTTCTAGTGAATTATGAACTTAACACCCCATTCCTCTCTTTTTTTTTTCCCTGTAGGGTGAACTATCTCATGATCAAGATGTGGTAGAGTATATCATGAATCAACCAAATGTTGTTCCACGAATCAATTCTAGGGTTTTGACAGCTGAGCGAGAGTACTTGGATTTAACAGCAAGTAGTAAGGAACCTTTAGGCTTTTTGATTTGTGCTTGGGATTGTTTGCATTTATTAGCCACACCCCTAGGGTCCTTACTTCCATGGGCAGGCCACATCTTCAGAAGGTTGCACACATTCCCAGTAGCATCCATTTCTTTAGCACATAGGCCTTGAAGAAACATTGAAGATCTGAATCATAGCCAAACAGATACTCACTCTCAAGGCCATAGTGTTCTCTCGCCTATGCATGTCATGAACAGTTTGACACATGGGCAGCATTCTGTGTGCATCATTGAATGAAAGAATGGGTAGATGAGCAGACACACAGACCAGGAGATTGGTGATTAGACCAGCAGGTATGCTTGGTGGACAGTGTTGAGAAGAGTATCATGTCTGTGAGGTTGTAACTGTGCTTAAGACTGGGTAGAGGGCTGGGCATGGTTTCTCATGCTTGTAATCCCGGAAGGCTGAGGCAGGAGGATTGGTATGTGTTCAAGGCCAGCCTGGGCTACATAGTGGGTTCAAGATCAGATTGAGCTACGTAATGAGAACTTGTCTCAAAAAACTAAAACAAAATGAAAAACTAGACTGGGTAGAGGGCTGGAGATACAACCCATGGAAGAGTGCTTACCCAGCATGTATGAGTTCTAGGTCCCATTCCCAGCACCACAAAAAAGAGGCAAGGGGAGATTGTTGCAGGCAAATGGTTTATCACACTAGACTGGAGACCATTTTATAGCTAGGAAGAAATTACCGAATAGGTTAGAACAAGGGATCAGCTTGATGTAACTGCAGTGTTAGCAAGTGATCTGAGGGGAAACGATTAATAGAGTGGCTGCATTTGGGCCCTACCAAAAAAGGTACATATCTGAAAATAGTGAAAATGACCTTTTGTTTCTAGTAAAGTTGGGGAAATGTTATTTGCTCAGACATGAAGAATAGAAATCGAGTTTTCTTCTATCCTCTGGGTCCTTAGGTGAGGCAACAGCGTTTGCTAGTGGGTGGACTGGAGAAAGACATGAGGGTACCTTTCAGACCTTTCCCAGTTGCAAAGTGACATGGGAATAGGATTTAAACTGCTAGACTGACAGCTATGTGAGATATTATGTGTTATTCATTGACCTTGTGTCTTACTTCTTTCATGAATCTTTGTACATTCCTGACTATGGTCAAAGCAGGTTATCGGTTGAATACAGTAGCAGATTGAACTGAGATATACTAATTATACGTCTATTTCAATGTTTTCTTTTTTCACAGATAACTTCTTTGTGGATGATTATACTAGATTTTCTGTATTGGATTCCCAAGGCAAGACTGCTGCTATAGCCAATAGTATGAACTATCTGACTAAGAAAGGTATCTGTATTGGACTTATCTTGGATTCAGTGTCTGTCTCTCTGTCAGGATTGGCAAGCATAATTCAATCTTAATGTCAATCTTAATTTTCTGGAGGAAGTAAGTTCCTTCATTTTTTTGTTTTATTTTTATAATCCTTTGAGTTTAGAAAATATTTACATGTGTTTAAAAATTCAAATATTGTCTTTGTAAGTTTTATTAGCTATTAAAATTAAGGAAAATGATTCAAAATAAAAAATACTTATGTAAAAATGAGTTAATGAGTTGAAAATTACTTCCATTTGCTCTTCAGTGATGATAAAGGATTAATTTTATTTTAGGACTTATGAGGTAAATCAGGTATTAAAAGCCTCATGTAATTTTTTAAACTGCTTTTTATGTAGAGTTATTTAGTTAAAATTGTGTAAGGTGATACCCTCAGGATTCCCCTCATTAGGGTCGTACTTATGAGCCTTTCAAAAAGCACCAGCTGTCGCTTAAGACAGCTGGTGTTACCCTTGCTATAGTCTTTTATCTAGAAGACTTCCTGATTTTCAAGTGTATGTAAGTATAGGTATTACCCTGTGGGTTCCTCCAAGAATTATTTCTGAAAGGCTGTGGAGCAGTGCTGCAGCATCCATAGAGCAGAGAAAGGCATAGTTCGCATTATCATCTTTTAATCTTTGGACTCTTGGGGTATTAACTACAGAAATGATATTTTGTTTTCTTCTGCTCTCTTCCCTTTACCTTTGTCCAGGAATGTCCTCCAAGGAAATCTATGGTAACTCATAACTTTAGAATGTCCTCTTCTTCATTATCTCATGTGCTTTCAGGAACCATTGTTATTCAGAATTTATTGATACTTTTTTGTCACGTTTCTGGAACCTGTGGGTAACTGTAGGCTACATCAGTACAAATAAATTTTGTATAGATGTTTATAAAGAAAAATATTTCAAGAAGTTACAAATAAATGTGATAAAAGACTATGCTGTGTTATCCACATGTTTCAGTTTACATGCTAACAGATTCCCAGGCCACAGGAGAATTAATCAATGCATGTTCCTGTGTCAGCCACTTGGAAGGCTGCCCTGTTGTAATTTTAGTAATGTTTTGCTATCTTTGCTTTCTTTACAAACTAGTCATTTTCTTTTTTTTTTGCATGATTTTTAGAAATTATGTAGCTTAATAACAATATTGAAACAGGAGATGTTTCTTTTTCATCTAATTCAGTTTGTTTTTATTTTCCTATAGATGATTCTTTTATTAGGCCAGTAACCTTTTGGATTGTTGGGGACTTTGATAGTGCTTCTGGACGGCAGTTATTATATGATGCTATTAAACATCAAGTGAGTACCTACACTTAATTCTATTCTTGTTTGAGGCTCCATTTGTCTTCCTGGGCATCTCTGTGCTGATGTCATGCTCTGAAGGATATTGCGTCTTCAGAGATCTGACAGCCAAAGGAAGGAGACCAAATACTGTCATGTCCTGACTTCATTGCATGAAATAGCTTTTTCTGAGAGGGAAAAATGTGATCTTTCTGTGGCCTTTACCTTGAGAGAGGCCTGCATGCTGCAAGCATTGCGCAGGTGTGCAGAAGAAGGGCTGGGTGCTCAGGAATGCTCGCATAGGTGCTCTGAAAGACGTTTGTTGCACAGGAGTGGCAGGACTTCGGGGAAAGACAGTGTTGAATAGTTAAGAAATTGATTCTGCCAGAGTTGTTTAGAGCAGAGATGTCAAAATGCCTTTTCCTGAGCTGTTTGCATTACAACAGCATCTAGTCTTCTTCACAGCCCTCCTTTCTATCCAGGACAGCTTACTGAAAGCAAGACATAGTGGGTGACCCATGTCACTGCCGTGCTGAGGGAGTGGACCCAATGCTGTGGTCTCTTCAAGGTTACAGCAGGAGCATTTCTAATGAAGTCTGGTTTATGTGTGTAAGAGGCATCCCGCTGGAAGCTAAGTGGCATTTAGTTCTTTCTCATTATATGGCTGTACCAGAAAGTTTTGGTTTCTATTTAGTGTATTTGAGTGACATCAGGGTTGTTTTAACTTGGGGCTTATTAAGAAAAATGCTGTTATAAGTGTTCTTGTACATGTCTTTTGATACCATTAGTTTGAATTTCTTTTTTTTTGTATGCTCGATACAAGCCCATTTTTGGTTCTTTGGGTCCCAGATACCTTCTCTCACATGGATTCCTCGCTTTTCACTCAGAGGTAGATTATTTTTTTCAGGCTGGTGGAAAGGCCCTGTGAATGAAGATAGGTTTGAGCAGTGTCGTGAAGAATGATGAGAACTTAAGGGAGATAAGATGGAGTGTAGTTGAGGTCAGCATGCAGTGCGATATATGGTGTGTGTTAGAGTCATGTTAAGAGGTTAAGAGATGTTATGGCTCTGATGGTCTGTAGTATCAAGTATTTGCAGGATTGGGTAGAAATGATGTTGAAAAGTCCACCAGTGGTGTTGGTAGTCAGGTCATGCAGGGTTTTGAATGCCAGATTGTAACTTCTGAATTTCCTTCTGGATGCAGAGAACTAACAAAAACTTTTCAGCAGGGTATTTTTTTGCTACTTATGGAACATGACTGATGTCATTGCTACCTTTTAATTTTAACTCTTATGTCCCTCCTGTTTTATCAATAGAAATCTAGTAACAATATTAGGATTGGCATGATCAATAACCCCAGTAAAGAGATAAGTTATGAACACACTCAGATCTCCAGAGCAATCTGGGCAGCTCTCCAAACTCAGACCTCCAATTCTGCCAAGAACTTCATCACCAAGATGGTTAAAGAGGACACTGCAGAGGCACTGGCCACGGGGACGGATATCGGGGAGTTCTCTGTTGGGGTAAGACTCTGTGGGCATCCCAAGGCTGCTCCCTCTGCCACATGTCTAGCTGATGTATCCAGATCTCGGTTCATCATCAGAATTTGTGATTAGTTTTGAATTTCACGGTTTTGTGAAATAATTGTGTCACATTCCCCTTTACTTTTAAACTTGCCCAGGTTTCAAGATGTGTATGATATAAGTTTATATATTAAGTACAGTGCCATTTTTTTGCAAGTTTTTTAAAGCACCAATTGTTTTTTTTAATTGTTTTCTTAAATGTTACATAAATCTTATTTTTTGTGTAGTTCTTAATGTTTTAAGAATTTTGGGGCCAGGGATTTAGCTCAGTGGCTTAAGTGCCTGCCTGGCAAGCATGAGGTAGTGAGTTCAATCCCTGGTACCAAAAAAAAAAAAAAGAATTTTGATAGTAATTAAGTCTTGATTTAAAAAATTAATGGGGAAGTAGTCCTGTTTGATGTAAGTCAGTGATAGTACGTACGTACTTTGCATGTGTGAGTTCCTTGTTTTGTTTAGTTTTTAAAAGATAAATAAGGGCTAGGGATATAGTTGAGTGGCAGAGCACTTGCCTAGTGTACATGAGACCCTGTGTTTCATCTCTAGTAATGCAAAAATAATAAGCAAAAAGTAATCAAATAATATTTGATTTGTTTGTAGAGTTAAAAAGATTTTATTCACTTTTGAGTTAGAGGCTTGTGTAAAAGTTCATATTCATTCACTGATTTAATATACCCTTGTTTTTTTTTTTTTTTTGAGACAGGGTCTCACTGTGTAGTTCAGGCTGGGCTTGAACTCATTATGTAGCCCAGATTGACCTTGAACTCAGAGCAGTCCTCCTAAGGAATTACAGGTGTGCGCTACCACATCTGGCTTAAACTTCAGTTCATTTTAAGTATTTATATTTGTAAAATTTTTAATAAAATCATCAGTATACCTAAAATTTCAGTAAGAAAAAATTGACTATTGCGTGAAGTCACCAAGATTTGAAAAGTGTAAAATAAATCATGGAGAAGAGAGTGCCTGTGGAACAAATCCCATGAAAATAGGACAGGAAATAAGCAGTTCCTCACTGAAATAGGGATGATTTTGAGGACGAGTTGAGATGCCATGTTAGTTGGGAAATGTATTTACTTTTCACAGAGTGTTTTATAATTTATTCATTATGAGTATTCATACGGTTTGCTTAATAACAGTGATTTTTCCTTAAAAATGATTACTTTCCTAGGGCATGGATTTCAGTCTTTTTAAAGAGGTGTTTGAGTCTTCCAAAATGGATTTCATTTTGTCTCATGCCGTGTACTGCAGGGATGTCCTGAAGCTGAAGAAGGGACAGAGGGCGGTGATCAGCAACGGAAGGGTGAGGACTTGTCAAGCTGACCCAAGCTTGGCTTCAGATTAGGTCCGACAGTCTTTGCAGCATGCTCCTCTGAAGCTAGTAAACTCTTCCAGCAGAGCCACCCTCTCTTTCAAGGTGATTAGGGTTTCTGAAGTGCAATGATATTTCTGCCCCTCATTTCCCAGGCAGTGTGCGTTCTTACATAAACATCCCTTCCTGTTTATTTGTGTCCTGCCATTATGGGAGGTGGTGAGAGTGTGGTGGCTCTCAGAACAGACACCAGTAGCCTTTGACACATAAAGGAGGCTTTGTCATTGATACTCAGTAAGACTTAAAGAAAATTACCTTACTATTTTATTTACTTCAGAGTTTGAGTGCCACTGCAGTGCAAATAATGTGAGTAAGTCTAGGCTGTATGTACTTGAGGAATTCCTAAATAAACAGCTATGAGTTGATTGAAACTTTACTTTTTATTCGCCCATTGATTTCATTTAGATGTGTATCTTTCTCCCACCTTTCCAGTGCTTAGGTGTGTAAGGTAGCCTGAGGCTGGCAGAGCACTTCTCACAGCTGCTGGTGGTGTACAGTTTTCCAGCTCTGACCTCCTCTTCTTCTTACAGATTATTGGGCCACTGGAGGATAGTGAGCTTTTTAATCAAGACGATTTCCATCTCCTAGAAAATATTATCTTGAAAACTTCAGGACAGAAAATAAAATCTCATATTCAACAGCTTCGGGTAGAAGAAGATGTGTAAGTTTTGCCATAGAAGAAGTTAGTTCATGCCATGGAGGTCATGTCCTAACTACCTGTTTAAGAAGTTTTATTTCCTGCTTTATAAAGAGGGCTCAACTTTTTATTTATTTATTTAATTTTTAAAGCAAAGTTTATTTCATGGGCTTTTATTTAAAGAACTAAATTGTCTCAGTTTTTACTTGTTTTAGCTTTTGATTTTTTTTTTTACTTGTTTTAGCTTTTGATTTTGGGAAATTTCAAACGTGTAGAAGTAGAGGTCTTAATTACCTCTTTACCTAGAATACTTACGTAAACAGAAACTCTCATCATGTGTTTGGTTATCTTTCAGTTTATTTTGTTTGGGTGAGGAGAGGCAGGTTACATGATTATTTTCCTTTAGTTACCCATATAGCATATTGAGTTGTTTCTCTTGTATCCTCTAAGTGAGTTTGCCATCACTGGTCATGAGCTGCCAGGAGAGTGATATAAAACCTGTGGGGTTCACAAAAGTTCCTTGCCTGCCAAAGATTTTTGTACTGCCCTAGATGTTCTACCTTAGAGCGGCTACCCTGTTATAGACACAGCTTCATTCTTGACTCAGCCTACTACCATGACATGGCCATCCCCTGCTTTCCAGAGCTGAGCTGGGGCTTCTTTTCACTGTGCTTCATAAGCCTCTAGGGGGTTGCTTGTGGCATGCTTGCCCCATTCATATAACCAGGTGGCCCTTGACATGTTTTGTGACCATGTTGACATACTATAATCAGCAATTGATGGTTGTTACTGCAGTCATGATTAGCATTAAGAAGTTAGGTCAAAAGAGAGTTTGATATAGTATTTTGGTTCAGAAATACAGTGTATAAGCTTGACTGCTGTTGAAGTGTAGCCAGAAGGGCTTTTGTCTTTAGCTTGGCAAATAAGGGTGTTTTTTTTTTTCAGGCTCACAATTTAGTTCAGGATCTTTTCTTAAAAATGAATTTTAGAAGAGATGAGGGAAATATACTTTTCTAATTTGTTCACTCCATTGTTGATTGTAACATTGAAGTTAGAAAAAAACCTTAGATATTCAATAGCTGGTTGGTTTAATAAACTATGATGTAGTCATAAATATATATTATGAAAACACTAAAATAGTGATATATACCATAATATACCATATTAACCCGCATTTTTATAAATTTAATTAAAAGCAAATTGCCAAGTAGTACATTCATCTGTTTACATACTACTTAAAAATTATGAACTACAACATTGTAACTTATGTCTTGATAATGATATGTAATGTCAGTTTTTCCTTTGTGTTTTTTCTCAATGGTTTTCCAATGAATTAGTACTCTAGTAATTATTAGAATAGTATTATTTAAACAAGGGCAAAATGAGTATAAATAATACTGATCTCTCCTCTGAGTTAGATGCTGAGCTGGGTGCCTGATATATTAAGCCAGCAGAGGGCAACCTACTCAGGACTCTTTCTGTCTCTCAGACAGTAGCTTTCTTTCTCTCATTACGTATGTTCTCCTGTATCAAAAGGAACACATGTGCATAGCTGGCTGCTGCCTGTTTCTACCTCTTTGCATACAGTATTTCTTCTGCCTGGAACACCACTTTTCATTTCATTTTCAAAAAAAAAAAAAAAGAAACAGTACATTAAGCCAGCACAGCATTTATAAGGCACAGGTAGTGTCTGTACTGCCCATGTAGAAAAATGAATAATGTTCTTAAGTTATACAGCTGATCACTTAAAAAATCAGTACTTTATCTCATACCTGTTGGTAGAGACTGTGGCCTGTTTGAACCCTCTCGTTAGTGTTCAGTATTTGGGTTACATGTTGGGCAGTAATTGAAAAACTTTCAGCTGCAGAGATGATAAGATTTCACAACTTCATCTTTCAGAGCCAGTGACTTGGTGATGAAGGTCGATGCTCTCCTGTCAGCTCAACCCAAAGGAGATGCAAGAATTGAGTACCAGTTTTTTGAAGACAGACACAGGTATAGAATTCATGTTGAGTTGATTTTCCTAGATATTAAATTTTTACATAAGTATTGCCTTTATCTCCTTTATTTCTCCATGTAAGGTTTGCACATAAGTTGTACAAAAAGACAAAACTGGTTTGAGGTACAGGTTTTGTATATTAATGTTCATATATAGAGTTCATATATATTTCTCAGTTGCATGAAAATTGACATTTATTTCTAAGTAAATCTGAAATAATTCTGAATGCATCCTTTTAGAGAACAAACAGCATCTTATGAGACAGACTAGTTGTAATTTTCTGGCATTCAAGAATAAACAGATTGGTAAAACACTTGTGTCATGCATCCTTTTGAAAACTTTTCATAAAGAAAAATGAAATGAGTATTATGAGACATTGTCTAGGGTTCTTTTTTGTTTGGGTTTTTTTTTTTTGTTTTGTTTCATTTTTGAGCCAGGGTCTCTCTGTGTAGCTCAGGCTGACCTTGAACTCATGACAGTCCTTCTGTCTCAGCCTCTTGAATGCTGGGATTACAGGAGTGCACCATTATGCCTAGTCTTTAGTTCTTTATTTTGAAAAATTCTCGTAAAAAAGTAGATGCAAGACTTACAAGGGATCCCCAGACATCTTTAATCTAAATTCACCAGTTGTCACATGCCATGTTTGCTTTATCGCTCATCTGTGTGTATAGTACATCCAGTGTTTTTGTTTTGCATATACAACACATATACTCACATACATATACTCACATGCTGCAGCATTGAAAGAACATAGGCATCATTAAAATAAGCCTAAAATCTTCAGTAGATGTCTCTAGCATACAGTGACTTTCTCCACAATACTGTTAGCTTACCTTAGAAATCTAACCTTGATTCAGTAGTATTGATATATATAACCCCTATTCACATGTTTTGTGTCCCAGTAATGATCTTTTACAGTGCTTTTTATGTTCCTTTTGGTCTTGAATACACATTGCAATTAATTATGTGTCTTTAGTCTCTAATCTTAAGGAGTTGCCTGAGTTTTTTGGGGTTTTTTGTTGTTGTTTTGTTTTTTCCTTCTTCCCTTTCTTTGTTTTGTTTTTTCCTTCTTCCCTTTCTTTTGTCCTTTATGACTTTGATATATTTTAAGAGTCTAGGCCAGTTGTCTTGTGGAGTGTCCTAGAGTTTAGTTGTTTCCTTGTGAGTAGACTTAAAGTAATTGTTTTTAGGGAGAACCCTGTGTATAGTTGCCTGACAAGGATGTAATTTGATTATGCTTCAGAATTCCTAGGGAGACTTTAAATATACGTGCCTCTGTACTACTGCTTTGTGATTCTGACCTGATTGGTCCAGTATGGATTGCATTCTGGTTTAATGGACTTGTGTTTACTCACAGCCAATGTTAGTGGAGTCAGATTGGTCAGACTGTTTAATGATTGCAGGCTTACACTAGCTGGGTTTTCTGATTTCTCATGTCACCTTGTGGATAAACCATGTTGGATTTTGCCACCAGCACTTGCATACATCTAAGAAGTAATTTATTATCTAGTTACTAGAAGAGAAAATACTTCCTGTGTAACCTGCCATCTCATTTGCTTTCATAAGCAAGATAGCGAGTCCTGAGTAGAGATCTGTGTCTTTTTTCTGAACATCCTTTTTCTTAATGTGCCTCCTGAAGTTTATATAATAAAGATGCCTTAATTACAAATTCTGTTATGATCCACATTATAATTAGAGAGATTCTTCTTTTTGGAATGTGTTAGCTAAGTGAGTGTGGGTCATACGTAAATCAGACGTTTCTTGTTTATACTGGAAGTAAAAAAGTCTGAACTATCAGTTCTGCACATGCAGGCTCTCTGAGTGTGGTCCATGGACCAGCAGTGGCAGGGCACTCTCTGGGAGCTTTTCAGAAATTCAGTCTTCAGTCCTACACCAGACTTGTCGCATCAACATCTATAGTAAATCTGCATCTTCACAGGAACCCTGTGAACATTCGTGAAGTACTGTATTCTTTACATTTGCTTTACTCTAGGCAAATGGATATAATCTCCAAATCTTACTCTCTTGTCACTTTAAATTGCCTTTACCAGTGGAACAAGTATTTTTAAAAATACCATTCTTAGTTCATGTTGTTTCAAAATCTACATCTGTCTTTTTTTCTTTCCTTGGGTCTCTTTTTCTTGTTTTAGAATGTGGAACTGCTTATGGCCTCTCACGGTCAGTTTCTGAGCATTTCCATTGCACACTGCTTACACTGCTGTGCTAGTCGGAACATGTCTTGATTAGCTTGGGGTCCCGGTAGAGATGCTCTTTCTTGTTCACACTACAAGAGTCTGTGTAATACTGTTCTCTAATGAGCTTTTCTCATAGAATTCTAGGGTAGTGCAGACAGAGTTTCTGATTCTGTAAGTCTGAGCTCAATAAGTTTGCTTCTAGCAGATGCCCAAGTTGAGCCAGCACTGCTGATCTTAGCCACATTTTGAGAACAGCTCTATTATAGTAAAAAAAAGAAAAGAAAAGAAAGAAAGAAAGAAAGAATCCTTTTATTATATCAGAATAGTCATTGGCAATGATCAGATCTGGAGTTGTTAATATTATCAGAGATTGTAAGCATTACGAAATTGTTCTAAAGCAGTGGTTATTTTTAAAGCAGTTATAATTTGCAGTAACATACATTAGCATCTAAGCTATGGCTGCCCAGTTTTGTTAGTTATGTTTGCCATGTATTATGCTTTTTAATAATCCTACTGGATAGAAGTTAATGCATAAAAGACTAGTTAGTGGTCAGCAGGTGAAACAAAGCAGTTCAAGATTTAGTAGTTTTAAATCTTTCAAGACTGAGTAGTTTTAAATCTTTCAAAGTTGATTGCTCTGTGTCAGTGTGACTTCAGAGGGAAGCTCTATAGCAGGAAGCTGTAGCTGGGTAAATGTGTTTCTTCCTAAAGGACCTAAAGATAAAACCAAAACTTAACCATCATTGTGCACCTGAAAACAAAAAAATGTATTAGTCAGCATTCTGTTGCTGTAGCAGAATACTTGAGAAAAACAATTTGGAGGGTGAAAGGTTTATTTTGGCTCACAGTTTCAGAGATTTCAGTCCATGGTCCTAAGCCAGAAACGTCACAGTGCAGGGGCATAGGATATGAAAGCTCCTTATCTCACGGCAGCTGGGAAGCAGAATGAGAAGTCTGGCAGGCTTCCTGATCCCATTTTTGTTCCATCTGCCCCCCAGCCCATTGGATGGTGCCACATACATATATTCAGGGCAGATCTCCACCCTCAGTCTGCTGTCCCACATACTGTTTATCTCTGGGAACACCCTCCTAGTCACACCCAGATGTGTGCTTCACTAATTTTCTAATTGCTCAATCCAGTCAAATTGACAATCAAAATTAACCATCACAGTATGTACAATTTAGCGGTGGCAAGGATGTGGTGGAATTCACTTTTTTGGCAGGTAGAATGCTTTCGTTCTTTAGAAAATGAAGATCACAATACATATTTGCCTCCAAAATGTTTGTATCCTGTGGTTATAAACTCATGTCTAGCACTTGTTGACCCTGAAGAAATTTGTTACATGAACAGATTTGGATGCAAAACTTGTTTACAAGTTAAATGTCATCTAAATGTCCAACAACCTAAGACTAGCTTGAGAAAATGGTGGATCTTCTTGGTAAATGTCATTTCTTTTTTTTTTTCTTTTTCTTTTTTTGCCTAAAAATGTAATTTCTTATTCACGATTCTTTTTGGGGTTTTTTGAGACAGATTTTTGCCATGTAGTTCAGGGTGGCCTTAAACTCACTGCAGTTCTCCTGCCTCGGCCTCCTGAGTGCTGGGATTAGTTCTGTGCTACTATACCTGGCTAGATAACTTAATAATTGACTGTTGTGACCTACTTGTTTTAAATATAAAGTGTTTTGATAAAATGAAAAAAGCTGGTTGTGGTGGCACACACCTGTAATCCCAGAACTCTGGGGGCTGAAGCAAGAGGATCACTTCAAATTCAAGACCAGTTTGAGCTACTTAGTGAATTGAAGGCCAGTTAGAACTATATAGAGTGACCTATCTCAAAAAAAAAAAAAAAGTTTTTGAAATACTAAGAGGGTTTGTAGGTTATTGGTTATGCTAGGCTAAACAATAACAACTTCAGTAACTTAACTTGATCTCCTGTTTTCTTGTTAATGTTTTATCTTTTTGATCTTTGTAGTGCAATTAAACTGAGGCCTAAGGAAGGGGAAACCTACTTTGATGTTGTGGCTGTTGTTGACCCTGTCACCAGAGAAGCACAAAGGCTTGCCCCACTGCTGTTGGTAAGGACAGATGCAGAGGCAGTTTACATTGTCCAGCAGAAGTAGCCATGTGCCCCTTTGTTATTTAGTCATCTTTCAGGAGCATTGGAATATGATACAGGGCATCTTGGGCAGAGCAGTCTTTGTAGAGACTGATAATGGCTCTGAAGACAACTTTATAACTTCAGCAAATTAAATGAATAGGCCGGGGATAGAGCTCAGTGGTACAAGCACCTGCCTGGCAAGCATAAGATCCTGAGTTTGCTTCCCGGTACCAAAAAAAAAAAAAAAAAAAAAAAACCATAAATGAACATTTCAGAGTAAATTATTGCTGTATGTAAAAAAAAAAGTTGTACAAGTTTTTTTTGCTACTTCATGTAATTGTAAATGATTAATAGCCTCATTTAGAGCAAAATATTTTTAAATTAAATTAATTTATGCTATAAATCCAGCAGCAAAGGAGTAGAAAAATAAGACTAGTTGTACTACTTTCTTTTCCTTTTTTTATAACCACTATGGACCTTTTCTCTGAAACATGCCTTTTATATATGCCTGAGGTATGTAAGATACAATGATATGAACAGTTAAAAGATGTCATAAAAAAATATCACTGACATTTCATTTACTTGGATTATTTAAAGTAACATCTTTATTGAGGTACAGTCATCTGAAATTTTTGTGAGCATTTGTATTTATGGTTTTTCATACTTTACCTGAGTTGAAGCACTGAGCTCTTACATTTTCTTTGGGTAGGTTGATGCTTGTCACCTGTCTGTTGCTCCCCTTAACTCTGTGTTACATTTTGTTCATGTGAGAAACACTGATCTGTAATAGCTGTGTGTATGTCTATCTGTGTCTGTATGTCTATCTATCTCTCTCAGAGGGCAGGTTATATGATTGAATGATTTAGATCTGCCCTGGAGTTACGATTTCCAGAAATTCCCAGTATAGATTTTATGACAGTTGTTTTTATATATCTTTCCTTAAGATATTAAGAAATGTTTACTCTCTTAACTCATTATCAAGTAATTTCTGAAGAGAAAATTTAATCTGTCTTCTGGTTTGTCCTTACAGGTTTTGACTCAGTTGATAAACATGAATCTAAGGGTGTTTATGAATTGCCAATCTAAACTTTCAGATATGCCTTTAAAAAGGTAAAAAAAAATAAAAATAAAAAAAGGTAAAACATATTATTTAAGAAATTGGAATTGGAAAACATGGTATCAAATGCAAAAGGAGTATTGAACACTGAAGAGTTCCATGGATTTAGGTGCCCATCACGTTCAGAAAAGCATTTATTGAAAGTTCAATTTGACAATTTTTTTCTCTAATCAAAAGTTCTAAGAGTGTGGGCATGGGAACATTTAGGTGGCATTAACCCAGGGTTCTTGCACTACACATTTCACCTTAAAAGAGAAGAGTATGCCTTAGAAAAAGAATATATATGGTAGAGGACCCTTGCTTTGGTTTATTTTCAGGTACACTATTTTGATAAAAGAGATCAGGCTTAGCTTTTTTATATTGTCATGAGCTTTGGGATGGTCATTTATGGAAAAACTGACATTAAAATCAGTTAATTATAGTTTAGTACATGTTGTAGCTGCAGAAAATTATTCATTTTTATATGTGCTGTATTCCATAGCTTTGATTCTAAATGAATTGAAACAGTTTTTGCAAATGACCACAATTTTCCCAGGTGTCACCACAGTTTATCTCTTATATAAAGAAATGTTTATATTATTGCATACAACCCAGGTGTAGTGGCATACATAATATTACATACAAGCCAGTTGTGGTGGCATGCACTGTAATCCCAGCACTTGGGAGCCTAAGGCAAGAGAATCACCATGAGTTTGAGGCCAGCCTGAACAACACTACATAGTGAGACCCTGTGTGTCATTCCCCACCCCCCACTCATTTATTATATATAGTGTTTTCAGGGCTAGTGTGAGAACCCGATCACCATTTAAAGACTTGGCTTTTAAGAGAAACTCAAGAAAACAAGAAACGTAACACTCTTCTTTTCAATTTCAGCTTTTACCGTTATGTTTTAGAACCAGAGATTTCTTTCACATCAGACAATGACTTTGCTAAGGGTCCAATAGCAAAGTTTCTGGATATGCCACAGTCTCCATTGTTCACCTTGAATCTGAATACACCTGAGAGTTGGATGGTAGAATCCGTTAGAACACCTTATGATCTTGATAATATTTATTTAGAAGAGGTAAGGATGTAACAACTGTATTCAGATGTAATTTGTATACCATCAAATCTATCCTAAATATTCAGATTAGAGGTCTTTGTGTATTCCCAGACAGTGCAGCCATCCCCACTGTCTGATTCTAGTGTTTTCATCAACCCAGAAGAAGCTGCATTGCCATTAGCATCATGCTCCATCTCCTGGCCTCTGCCAACTATAGTCTACTTTCTACCTCTGTAGATTTGCCTGTTTTGACATTTTGTTTAAATAGAATCATACAGGGCTGGGGATTTAGCTCAGTGGCATAAGTGCCTGCCTAGCAAGTGCAAGGTTGTGAGTTTGATCCCCAGTACCAAATAAATAAATAAATAAATAAATAAATAAGTAGAATCATACAACGTGTGGTCTTTTATGACTGCCTTCTTTCGCATAACAAATGATTCTCAGGTGTAACCATGCTGTAGTATGTATTAGTGTCATTCTTTTTAGTGCCAAATGACTTTCCTTTGTATGGATATACTACACTTTATCTATTCGTGAATGGTCATGTGGGTTATTTCTACTTTTTGGCTGTTATGAATAATGTTGTTATGAATCTTGTACTGATCCCTAAGTACATGATGGCTATTTAGTTCTCTGATTTTTTTTAAGTGTCTGTGCTCCATGTATTTTTTTGGAATATTCTCTCTTCTCCTTATTTTCTCTTTTCCTTTCTTCTTCCCAGTGTTTATAATTGTATAGTCATAAACCACTATTATAGTCAAGATATGGAACATGCCTTCATTCCAAGAAGTGCTTTATACCTCTTTGCAGGCAGCCACGGTGAATGATTGACTTATTGTTTATCACTGTCATTTTGCCTTTTCTTGAATTTCTTACCATATGATCCTGCAGTATATAAGTCCTCTTGTTTGCCTCATTCATTTTGCAAAATACATTTCAGATTTTGCTGCTGAGTAACTTTCACGTGATCTGTTTTGGTATTGCAGGTGGACAGTGTAGTGGCTGCTGAGTATGAGCTGGAGTACCTGTTACTAGAAGGGCATTGTTATGACATCACCACAGGCCAACCGCCACGGGGACTGCAGTTTACCTTAGGAACTTCAGCCAGTCCCGTCATTGTGGACACCATTGTTATGGCCAATCTGGTAAATAATCCACATATCAGGTAGAGATATGGCAGTCATGTTAATTTTGGAATTATAATTTATGGGGGAACAATTAGTGTCCTGAGCTACAGAGCAAGATTTAAATGCATAATTAGCTGAATTTGGTCTGTATAAAAATCATTAGCTTAGTTAAATATGAAGACTGGAAGTATGTATCTGCTTAAAAGAAGAAATAGTACTCTGATCTAATCATATTAGTCCCTGGAAATGCATTGCTCCTAAGCTGCCTGCCTTGTTCTCTTCTTTAGGAAGTTGGCAGCTCACTCAGCTGTCACACATCGCATGTTTCCTGGCACATAGCTGTAGAGTGAGCATCATGGCTTGATTGGCATGTGTTTGCCTAGAGTATCTAATATATAGTTGTTTTATTGTTGTCATTTCTATATTGCTTGATATGTTAACTTATTTAATTATCAGGTGTCTACTAATTCAGAAGATGATAGAACTATTCCTAAAAAGTAGCATTTTTATGTTTTAAAAGAGAACTGAAATTTGGCTTTTCTTCTTGTCTTAGGGCTATTTTCAGCTAAAAGCCAACCCAGGAGCTTGGATTCTGAGACTTAGGAAAGGACGCTCTGAAGATATTTACAGAATCTACAGGTAAGATCAGGTGATATTGGTGCACTTTTCCATAACATTTTGAAATGGGAATCAGCTCTAATTGGATATTATCTGGCATTTTTCTAGGCATCATAAATTTAAGTTACAGTCATGTATGATAGAATAATACTTTTCCAGAAAAGTAAATTTGGTAGAATTGTTAGAAAATTACGTAAGTATAAATGTTTAAAGTATAGTCGAGTCTTATTCTCCATTAATTCATTTGTGCTAATATTATCCCAGAATCAAATCATGCTTGCAGCAATGCTGTCCATAGGCAGAGGAGAAATTTTGTCATTTGAAGAAAGAAGAAAAAAAAAAATAAAGAACAGCTAGGTGTGGTGGTATACACCTGTAATCCTAGCAAGAGGATTGCTATGAATTCGAGGCCAGCCTGAACTACATAGTGATTTAATGCTAGCCTGAACTATATATTGAGACATTGTCTCAGGGGGGAAAAAAAAAAAAGGGAAACAACAATCAGAAAAGAGAGTATGTGTTTTGACCCTGAGTGATTTAAAAGTACATAGTACATATAAAATGAGACAATGAAACCTTCTTGTCAGTTCTGGTCTTTCTTGGTCTGTGGTGTTACAGAAACACACTAGATTATTCTGCCAGTGACCAGGTTTTTGCCTCAGGCAAAATTAATACTCCTTTTAGCTGGACTTCGTGGCCTGTACCTCTCATCCCAGCTACTCTGGAGACTGAGGCAGGAAGATTGAAAGTTCTAGGCCAATCTGGACAACCCAGCAGGACTGTGTCTCAAAATAAAAAGGGCCAGAGATGGTGCTCAGTGCT
Source organism: Hydrochoerus hydrochaeris (assembly GCA_004027455.1). Taxonomy (NCBI): domain Eukaryota; kingdom Metazoa; phylum Chordata; class Mammalia; order Rodentia; family Hydrochaeridae; genus Hydrochoerus; species Hydrochoerus hydrochaeris. The sequence continues at coordinate 204,181 of PVLA01002086.1, forward strand.
AGGGTGCCCACCTAGAATGTGCAAGGTCAATCCCCAGTGTTGCAGAGGAAAAGGAAAAACCATACTGTCTTTAAAGAAGTTTGGTCTGTCTTTTGCCTAGTCAATTTAAAATAGTGTTAAGTTCTGTGAAAAAAACTTGCATGAATTTACCTAGGGAATAATTTTGACCAACATTTATTTGCAATACTTCCTTGTGTATCACTGCCTTGGCTCTGTAGTATCTCACTCAACACACGTGAAAGCAGTGTTAGTGTTGATTTCTGACTCAGGAAATAGAATTTTAGGTTACACTAACATCTTTATTGTAAGTAGATTTTTTTCCAGATAGCACAACATTTGAGTTGTGCTTTCAGATTCCTTGCCTTCTGTGTGCTTTCTTTCCTGTCCTCCATTCCTACAGGCTGTAGTGCCACCTCTTTCTAGATCTGCCCCCTGAGTCCAGAGTGGTTCATATCTGAGGCTTCTTCCCTGCCAGAACCTTACTTGCTTTTGCCTGAGAACTCCTCTCTGTCTTGGGTAACAGCAGATACAGTGAATTCATAGTTATTGTGACTTCCTGCATCTTGAAATTTGGTGACAGAAATTTTAGGCATAATTGGTTAGCAGGAAAATATTTTAAATTTTACTCCTCTGCAATTGTCCGCCTACAGAGAGAGCTGGTTATAGTTCTTCCTACTGGAGGCACTAGATTGGCTGACTGAGTGCCCCAGACAGGATGAGAGGAATTTCTTCACAAAACTGTTTCACTTAGAAGAACAAACATTTCCAGGTATGGTGCACATGCCAGCACTTAGGAGGCTGAGGCAAGAGGATCTCTGTGAGTTTGAGCCCAGCCTGGGTTACAAAGTGAACTTAAGGCCAGCCTGAATTACATAGTGAAACCCTGTCTCAAAAAGACCAACAAATAAACAAACAAACAAACAAATAAATAAAATTTTAAAAGAATAGATAGAATTTGGCTCCAGTGGGCTCCTTCCCCCTCCTTTATTGAAACTGTTCTATATACATCAGACCTACAAACAAGGGCAATGGATATGAGCAAAATCTATTGTATATACTGAGCCCCCTCCCAAAATGTGGAACTTGGGGCAGGCCAGAGCAAGAGAGGGGGTGGAGTGTAAATGATCAGAGTACATTGAAACCTGTTAATCCTCATAACCAATTAAAAGACTAAAAAGAGCATGAGGAGTTGCAGGCATGCTCAGTTCCTCAATGCTCACTATATACTTGCCAGGTGCAGGAACTCCTCACTTGACCATGGGCAACTGGAGATTAGTAGGAAGGAAGCTAGGATGCTGATCCTGTGTGTAGATTTTGGCAATTTCTTGTGTGTAGCTCAAAAGGGCTCCCTGCAGGTTCTGAACAAATAATTTGTTCTGAAAAAAGTGACAGACAGATGAGGCACTAATTTATCTAAGGATTTACTTCACTTTGAGAATTGTGATCTTTAGTGTCTTATTTTGCTTTTTTCTCTAAGCCATGATGGTACAGATTCTCCTCCTGAGGCTGATGAGGTGGTTGTCATCCTCAACAACTTCAAAAGCAAAATTATTAAAGTGAAGGTGAGTTTACTGTACTAAAGCAGCCATTTCTTTATAGTTGTTCACAGTAGTGGCACTCTGTTACTCATCAGTCATCATGTAAAATTTAGACATTGGTTGCTCCTCATTCAAGGTTTCAGATCCCCACAAGCAGCCACAGGCTGAAAATGCTTCTCTTTGTCTTGACTCTCAAGAACAACCACAGTCATATTACTTGTATTATAATGTATAATGTAGTGCCATAATTGTTTTCTATTAGTTGTCATAAGTCTCTTACCATATCTAGTTTAAGAATTAAACTTTATTATGCTAAGTATTAATATATATAAAGTATAGACAGGATTCTGTACTAAGGTTTTAGGCATCTACTGGGGGTCCTGGAAGGTATTTCTTGAAGATAAGGAGGACAGCTATGTCTATAAACCAACCCAAAGAAATCTATAGAATTCACTGTAGCAATTATGGGAATAGTGCTTTAAGGCGGAATATTTGAAAGTGTGAATTTATGTCTTGCTTCAATAAAAAGCTTAAACCTTTTGGGTAATCTCAGTGAGCAAGTCCTGTCCCACTTTTTTAAAGATAAAAGTGTTCTCTTAGAGGCTGTTGCTTATATCACCATCATGTATAATAGTACTGATGATTTTATTCTCAGAATATTAGGGAAAATGCCAGTGAAAATACCAACAGTGAAATGTTAGTTCTATTTAATTTCTTCTTTGTATCCTCAGCATTTTGGAGTTTTTAGTGCCTTAAAGTAAATGCGAGGGTCAGGCATTTAACTCAGCAGTGTAAATGCCTGCTTGGCAAACGTGAAGTCTTGAGTTCGATCCCCAGTACCAAAAAAAAAAAATAAAAATCTCTATGCACAGCAATCCCTACTGTCACCCATGAATGATAGGCAGAAAACTGTGCCGCAGAGAAGATCTGTGTTTGTGTTAGCAAGTCCTGCCAGCAGCTTGTGATCTGATGTGCGTTTCCTCCATGGCTCCTGGATGCTGTGCTCCTCCTGCGCTCGCTGTTAGCTTAGTGAAGTGTGCTACTGTACTTACTCAAGCTGTATTTCCTAAGGTTCTTCATTCATTTTACAAACTAAAGATAGTCTTTGCTTAAATAAAAGAGGTTTCTATTCACTTCCTTAATATTCCAATGTGACCATCCTGATGAATAAATGCAGGGCTTTTTTCCAAATTTTATTTTTATTAGTACCTGTTGGCAATAACAATGATTACATTCCTTGTGGGGAATGGGCGCACATATGTAATACATCTGAATTCTTTTTTCTGTGCCCTAGATACTTGTGTTGGGCTGGGGATTTAGCTCAGTGGCATAAGTGTCTGCCTTGCAAGCACGCCTTTGTGAGTTCGATCCCTGGTACTGATAAAAAAAAAAAAAAGATACTTGTGTTGAGTACTGATGGATTCTGGAGAGCTGTACCAGCTTGTGGGGAACTGGTTGATAATTCCGTCGTTACCAGTGTTCACAGTGGCACCCAGTGCAAGGCAGATTTATCCCGATAGAGCTGGGGGAGTAAGACTTGTCACGTGTGATTGCAGGTGCAGAAGAAGGCAGACATGGTGAATGAAGACTTGCTGAGTGATGGAACAAATGAGAATGAACCTGGATTTTGGGACTCATTCAAATGGTAAATTGGCATTTTTTTAAAAGCTAGATTTTTAAGGAAAAACTATCATCCAGCTCTTCTCCTTTGGAATGGTGTCCTGTCTGGGCCTTTCACGCTCTTTGTGCAGCCCAGTCTCACATTTCTATTTGGTGTGGGTATTCCCCAGTTATCTCCAGAAGCTTTCTGTCTCCTACTGGTGAGCTTGTGCTCTATGCTTCTTGAGTTCCTTGGGCTATGCCTGCTCTTTGCAGAGGTGTTCGGTCACTGCCGAATTCATTTCACATGTTCCATGGAGCATGTGTCTCCTTTGCCCCAAAACAGCAGGATACCTTGGAGGGAGCATCTTCCTTTTACCTATGGAGTGGCATCACTGACTGTGAGGCATCTTTTAGGACACTCCTACCCAGTGCTTTATGCCACTCCTACTGGATTTCACCTGCTACAGCAGGAATGGGGATGGGAAGACACCATCTCTTTCCCTTCGCCTTAGAGGACTGTGGATCTGGCCATGACTTGAAGGGGTACCATTTTTACCTGTGTTGTTACAGGGGCTTTTCAGGAGGACAGAAGACTGAGGAAGTGAAACAAGATAAAGATGACATAATTAATATCTTCTCCGTCGCATCTGGACATCTCTATGAAAGATTTCTTCGGTTGGTTTTGTAGATTATTCAGTGCATGCTAATGAATTTATCACAGTATTCTTATTTAGAGACAAAAAGTTTTGTAAGATCCTTTTCATTTATGTGTTTTTTGGAGCACTTTGAGAACTAGGAATAACTTGCCTTGTATAATCCTCTCTGTTTTGATCCATTTAACCCCATGAAGTTAGCTAGGTAATGAATGCCTCTGTGCATATTACAAGCCTACAGAACTTTAATATCACATACATGTTTTATAGTGTGTTTACTTGGCCGCCAAAGATTGCTTAAACCAAAAGTCAGGAGATGGACATAGAGAATTCTTCACCACCTTCTACAGATCTGTAGGCCATGAGAGCCAGGTGACCTTAGTTCTTATGTAAGGACATTTCTGCTTTGTAAACAAGCTGAGACTGGAGTGAAGAGGGACTTGCCTAGTCACACAGCCAGAGGCAGGAGAGCCTATAGGCTCAGACTGACTGACTCAGGGGCCACCAGAAGGAAAGGTGTCAGAGGACTCAGCTCTGAAAATACACCTTTATCTGCAAGTTGCTTTCCTGATTGCCAAGACTCTTTTTCTTTTAATTTTATACCACAATCCTAATATAGAAAATAAAATTAAAATAACCTTTGATTCATTTTTAGCCTTTCATTTCCAAGAAGAAGTCAGAACTAAAATAATGACAATGTAATCAATTTAAATTAATACTTTGAATCAAGAATCTCAGCCTTGCCCCCTGGCCTCCCTCACCCTCTCTGGTCTTCCCTGGCAGGTGTGAGGGAGGCTGTCCACACACACGTGCTCTCCTCAATACCATATGCTGCTGTGGCTTGACAGGGGTATGTTGAGAGTGATGGTGTTGGCTCACAACTGTGATTTATTATACCATAATTGATGTATCAGTTCATAAAGTAGTTTATTGAAAGGAACAATAGAGCTAGCATTTTTTCTGTCAAGTATCAAAGATAAGTAGATAGGCAGGAATAAGTGCATTTGCCATGGTTAGGGGTCTCTCTTTGCCTAATTGAGTCATAAGTTAGCTCTGCCAACTTGGCTCGTAACTGACACTGCTTTATGGGACTGAGGTTAAAAGGCATTGGACAATTATTATTTATTTTTGTTTGGCAGTATAATGATGTTGTCAGTGCTGAAGAATACCAAGACTCCTGTGAAATTCTGGTTCTTGAAGAATTATTTGTCCCCCACATTTAAGGTTTGTTTCACAGAGAAAAAGAAAATTCTTTATTAAAAGAGATGTTTACTGTATTTTTTTAACCCACTTTTATCTGTACACTTTCCATTTATTAAGATACCCTTAGTTATGTATTTCTATGTTGCTTTTTCTTTAGATTGTTCTGTTTGGGGGAAACAGTTTATAAAATTAAATACAAAATTATGACCTCTTTGAAACTTCAGTAATATAGGAGAATCTGTATCTTTGTAAAAAGGGAACATTTTAATGAAGTAACACTCTTCCTTCTGAAGTGTACATGTCTTTAAGTTAAAAAGCATGGAGAATAGTGCAGGTTGAGGAGAATCATTAGTTCTCACAAACTACCACCAAATAATATATGGAAATGATGCTTCATCTGTGCAAAATAAAAGCACACTTGAAAAGTTTTGTTTATTCGTATCAGCAAGGTTTGTTATCTAAATTGATTTTGGGGACTTTTTTCTGTCTGCAGAAGTTACTGAACAACTTTTAATGCATTCAGTCATATCTTTCTTACATCACTAATTCATTTTTGGTTCCTGAAGGTACTTCTATTTTGAACCTGAAAAACTAATTTATTAATGACTACAAGCGTGTCAAGAGTATTTTGACTTTGCCCTGTTGTTCCCAGAATTAGACCTATCCTTAAGACATTGAGAAAGGCTTATCTATAATCAGAGTCAAGAAATGTTTTACTGGGCCAGTGATTTAGCTCAGTGGCATAAGTGCCAGCTTGGCAAGTGCAAGGTTGTGAGTTTAATCCCCAGTACCAAACCAAAAAAAAAGCAACATTTTAGTGAAATCAAGTTTAAACAAACGGACTTAAAGATCACATGCCTTACACACACATGCACACAGACACACAGAATTACAGATTTAAAAGCATTCACCATAGATTTCTGTCATTTTATGTGACCAAAAGTTATAAAGAGAAGCAGATTCGAGTCAAGGCCATGCTTTGTTATATCACTATTTGGCGAATGTGTGTTACATGTATCACAGTTATGGTAGCTGGCTTACGTTGGGTAGTCGATTTTCTTAATCAGAGTAAGTAGTTTTTTTTCCTTGTGTCTAAACGTAGGAGTTTATACCTTACATGGCAAATGAATACAGTTTCCAGTATGAGCTCGTTCAGTATAAATGGCCCCGGTGGCTTCATCAACAGACTGAGAAACAGCGCATCATCTGGGGCTACAAGATCCTTTTCCTGGATGTGCTTTTCCCACTAGTTGTTGACAAATTCCTATTTGTGGATGCTGATCAGGTAAGCTTGAAGGCCAGATTTTGTTAATTTATATTAAAGGCAGCAAACTTTCTAACTGTTGTTTTGCAAATTATGGAAAAGTACCTACCCATTTTACACTATTTAGAAAAGATGAAACAATATCACACAGATTGTATCACTTTTTAAATTGTTTACATTTAGTATGCCTCTTTTTCATTTTTTCTGTCTTTTTAATATACTTGTGATGACATCATTATGCAGTCTTGTAGATTACTTAATTTATTGAATATAAAGACTAGAATTAGAAAATTAAGGTTTATAAGTACTTGCTGTCCTCTCTAGTTATATGCCCAAAATACAGGTAATGAATGACAGTAGAAGTGAAAGTGATTCTTGGCTTAGTAATCAGGAGTGCTGCAGATAGCTTATAGTTGCCAGGATTTGACCTGATGCACTGTGACTTTAAAGCCTTCAGACTCAAATCTATGTATGCACTTCTACCCTGAGGCCTTCTGCCTCACCCTCCCCAAGCAAAGCAATGTAATGTTTGTAGAAGTCACCTGAACCGAGCTTCACCCACCTCTTCGGAATCTCTCAGGTGGCTCAGCTGAAGCCACCTGTTTCTTATCTGGCCATGTTTTTTATCTGGCCTGTTTTTTTATCTGGCCGTGTGACTTTTGGGGGGGCTTACAGTGGCCAAGGCATTGTTCCACATCTGTCTCATACTTCCAGCAACTCTGAAATAGGTGCTATTGTTATCTCCATCTTTTGGATGAGGAAACCCAGAGATAATGAACCTAAGCAATTGAAGTTTGTTTTGTTTCTACTCCTGTTGGATACTTAGAGTCCCTGTGTGGTACACACCAGGCTAAGTGTTAGTGAAGGCTGGCTGCCTTCCTAACTGCTTTTCATGATTTATTTTGTATTCTAAGGAAATCACATTAGAGCTCTCTGCATGGTAGATGGAAAAATAACTTTTGATATTTTTTTCTCCAGATTGTACGGACAGATCTGAAAGAGTTAAGGGATTTCAATTTGGATGGTGCCCCCTATGGTTACACTCCGTTCTGTGACAGCCGAAGAGAAATGGATGGCTACAGGTTCTGGAAGTCAGGATACTGGGCGAGTCATTTAGCTGGGCGGAAGTACCATATCAGGTAGGCACTGGGAAAGGATACTCCTAATGACGTGTGTTTCTTCCTTTTTAAATTTAATTTTATGCATTTAAAATTCTGAGTAGGTAATATATTACTATGACTTAGGAATGAAAATTACAAAAAATAAGTATGATACTAGGCGTAGCAGTACATAACTGTAATCCCAGCACTTAGTAGCTGAGACAGGAATTTGCTGTGAGTTTGAGGCCAGCGTGGAGTATATAGCAAGATTCTCTCAAAAAAACAACAAAAAGTCCATGCATGAAGTCTTTTGACCCAGTAGGCTAGGGATTTAGCTCAGTGGCACAGCACCTGCCTCACAAACATGAGGTCCTGAGTTTGATCTCCACTAACAAAAACAAAAAAACCCCAAAAACCCTTTTGATTGAATTCCTACCCCAACAGATAACTTCCTTACTTATTTATTTAATGTCCTTCTAGAGTTTGTTACATAACATCTATGAATGTGTATTTTTTCTTATACAAAATATACCATCTTTTTTACACTGTCTTATAACTTTCTTAAGATTTTAATTCTAGGTTTTATCATATCAGTATATAGAGAGGAATTTTATTTCTTTTTCCAGCTGCATCTTATTTCAATGTTATTTATAGTTTTTTTTGCTATGCTATACTGTTGCAATGAATGATTATTAAGTGTACTATTTTGCATATTTCAGGTGTGTTTGTAGGGTAAATCTCTACATACAGTTCTTTTAGGTCTAACAATGTATCCATTTGCTGCATTTGTAATGAATATTTCATTTTTAATGAATATTTCTCTGGGAGAAGTATAATTTCTGGGAGAAGTTATAAAGAATAAGGGACCTGTAGGAAGTGACACATACAAAAATAAATGATGAGATATGGTGATTTCAGCTTCCTACTTTATAGTCCTGGTCCAAAAGAACTTTCAAGCACTGTGGGGTTTTCTCTTCTGTGATATTTAAGATATCATCAGGATGTCTCTAAGAGTTATTTGTCAGTTACTGTACCTTTATTACCAAAATTACTGCATTTTCTGAAAGCTTTTGTCAGAGATTATTTCCTTGGGAGGCAGTGCAGTAAGGAACAGGGACCACAATAATCTAGTGGTAACAGAATATGGATTTCATAGTGACTTTTGTAAACATCTTTTTTTTTTTTTGACTTTTGTAAACATCTTTGAAGTAACACCTGAGACCATTAACTTTACATTAGGCTGCAGCTTACAGTTTCAAAGAGGGCCAGAATGTTTGGCTAGTACACTATTCCATTATTCAGTGGGGTTGGCTTTTCCTGCCATAAATCCATGGATGGTTGTAACAAATAGGTCTTCTCTGTTCAGTGCATTGTACGTTGTGGATCTGAAGAAGTTTAGGAAAATAGCTGCTGGAGACAGACTCAGGGGACAGTACCAAGGTCTGAGTCAGGATCCCAACAGCCTTTCAAATCTGGATCAAGTAAGTGACCATTTTTTATGGTTACCTGTTTCCATGATGGCGTATACAATTTTGTGTCAGAAAATGGAGTTTTATTTGTGTCTCGATTCTCTATTCAGAACAGTGTTGGTTTTTCTCATGGAAAGGGGTGTGTATTAAAGAGACAGTGAGATATGCCCACCTCAGGAGAAGACTTTATCAGTAGAGTTGAAAATGTCAGAGACCTGATATGGGTTAAGGAAGAGAGCTGGAAAGAGGGTGCTCTTCTTTCTAAAGCATTACCCTTTAATTTTGTACTCAACTTCATCTGATACGTTTCTCTGCCTACTACAGTCAATTTATTTTTCTGCTTTAAAAACTAAATACCTCAGGATCTGTCATCTAGAATATATCAGAAGCCATAGTATGTTTCAAGACAGCTAAATCACTGTTTATTGATGCCAAGAATTTTTTTGGAGGTGAGGTCGTAGTTGGTATAATTTTACATATGTTAGGCATTTTGTTTTGCTTAAGTCTACCTTCAGATTTCTTAAAACTTTTATTGAAATGTATAGCATCCATAAAGAAGAATGCACAAATCAAAAGATATATCGATACTCATTTACACCAAGGAATTATAAAACAAGTGCCTATAAACCACAAGAACTAGCATTTCAAAAGCCATCCTTTATCTCTAAAGTATCTAGCATCCTGACTCTTACGGTCATCACTTCATTTGCTTTTCTTTAGAGATTTGCTATGTAAGCATATATTTTTATATGCTGTAGTTGAGTTTACCTGTTTTTGCTCTTCTAATTCAGAGGAATCATAAAAAATGTACTCTCTGTAGTCTGATTTATTTTGCTGAGGACTATCTTGTGATTCACATGTGTTTCTTACATATTCTGTATTTTCTGTTTTCTTCCTTCCTGCCTTTCCTTCCCTCCAATGGGGCCTTGCTACATTGTCAGGCTGGTGTTGAATGCCTGGGATCAAGTGATCCTCCAGGCATATATTATCATGTGTAACCTGTTTTACTTCTGTGACGATGCTACCATACACATTTTGGCACATGTATACACACATTTCAATTGTGTAGACAACCATAAATGGAACTGCTGGTTAATGTAAAGATGGAGTGTCTTTATCTAGATAATGCCAAACAAATTACTTTAAAAGTAATATCATTTATACCCTCATCAGCAGTGTGAGAGTTCATTTTTGGACCAATATTTATTAGTATATATGACTCTTGAGTAGATGGTAGAGTGGTGTCAGCCTCTTCAAGATTCAGAACCCAGACATGGTGTATACCAACTTGGGGTAGAAAAGAAGGAGGGAGGTGGATCCCCAGGACCCAGGAAGGATCTGAAAGAATCGGATATGATCTGGCATCCCACTGTGATTTTTCAGCTGGAGAGTTAAATCTGTTTATTTTTCTGTAATTATTAATGAGGTAGTCTTACACCTGCCATTTCCTATTTTTCATCTCTGTATGCCTTGTATCTTTTGTTTTTCCCTTTTTATATTTTTTTTCCAAATCCATTTTATTTCAGGGATAAAATCTTAAGTAAAAAGGACAAAAGAAAAAAAACCCACAAAATTTGAAGACACGTCAATTGGGGCAACAATAGTATATACATTGAGCATTGTCATGCCCAAATCATTGACCCAAGGCACAAAATACCTGCATTCAGTTGTCCCAGCAATACCAGCCTAAATCTTTCTCTTCAGTGAACTCAGAAAAATCAGTAGTATAACTAGCCTATTATTTTTATATACCTACACATATACATCTGTTTTTTTCTATCAGCTTCTCACAGTAATGAAACAATATGTTTACACATGTGTATCTTATTTATCTCAATAATAATGATGAATATGTTCTTAAGAGGCATCCATTTATCTATAAAAGTCTCAAGTTTATCTTTATGGCTGAATAGTGCTCCATTATATAAAAAAGACCAATATTTTTTATCCATTCTTCAGTCGATGGGCATTTGGGTTGTTTCCAAGATCTGGCTATTATAAACTGTGCTGCTATAAACATGGGTTCACATACATCACTGTGATACGATTTTTTAATTCTTTTGGGAAGATATCCAGAAGGGGAATACCTGAGTCGAATGCAACCTCTAGTCCTAGCTTTTTGAGGAATCTCCACGATGATTTCCACAGTGATTGCCCCAGTCTACATTGCCACCAACAGTGGAGAAGGGTTCCTTTTCCCCACAGCCCCTCTAGCACTTGTTATTGCTTGATTTCTTGATAGTGGCCATTCTTTCTGGCGTGAGGTAGAATCTGTGTTGCTTTAATTTGCATGTATCAAATGACCAGTGAAGTTGAATGTTTTTTGACATGTCTCTTGCTGTTTGTATTTCTTCATCTGAAAAACATGTATTCATCTCAGATGCTTATTTTTGGATTGGGTCTTTAAATCTTGGAAGACTGATTTTTTTTTTTTTTTTAGTTCATTGTATGTTTTTGATAGTAATCCTTTGTCTGAGAAACAGCTGGCAAACATTTTCTCCCATATTGTGGTTTAACACTTCACTCACTCTGTTGGTGGTTTCTCTTGCCATACAAAAGATTTTCAGCAGGGCAAGATCCCAGCTGTTGATTCTTTGTGATAGTTCCTGCACAATTTGGGTTTTGTTCATAAAGTCTTTGCCTATACAAATGTCTTCAAGAGTATTATTTACTATCTTCCAGCAGATTTAATGTTTGTGTTTTAATATTAATATCTTTGATCCATTCTGATTTTAGCTTAGTACATGGTGAAAGATATGGGTCCATTTTTAATTTTCAGCAGGTGTAGAGCCAGTTTTTCCAGCACCATTTATTAAAGAGGCTATCTTTCTTCCAGTGAATGTGTTTGGCACCTTGTCAAAGGTAAGGTGGTTTAGTGTGTCTGGAGTGGTTTCTGCATCTTCTAATCTGTTCCATTGATCTTTGGGTCTGTTTCGTTTTGTTTTGTTTTTTCTGCCAGTACCCGCACTGTTTTTATCACAGTAGCTTTATAGTATAATTTCAAGTCAGGAATTGTGATGCCCCTGTCTTGTCTTTTTTGCCCAGGGTTGCTTTGGCTATTCTAGGTCTCTTCTGGTTCCAGATGAATTTTAGGATTGTTTTGTCTAATTCTGTGAGATATGCTATTGACATTTTGATTGGGGTTACATTTAATCTGTGTAACAGTTTTGGAGTATGGCCATTTTTGCTGTATTGGTTCTTCCTACCCAAGAGCATAGTATCTCTTTCCATTTTCTAATATCCTTTTCAATCTCCTTTTTCAGAGTGTGGTGGTTTTCAAAATAGAGGTCTTTTATATCCTGTATTAGATTGATTCCTAGGTATTTCATTTTTGGGGTTATATGATAAAAGGTACTGTTTCCCTGATTTCTCTCTCAGTGAGTTTGTTATTCTTGTTCCGGAAGGCTATTGATTTTTAAGCGTCAACTTTGTATCCAGCTACGTTACTGAATTTGCTTGTTAAATCTAGTAGTCTTTGGGTAGAGTTTTGGAGTCTTTTAAGTAGAGTATCATGTTATCTGCAAATAATGATAGTTTAACTTCTTCCTTTCCTATCTTTATTCTTTTTATTTCTTTCTCTTGTCTAATTGCTCAAGCTAAGGTTTCAAGGACTATGTTGAATAAGGGTGGAGAACACTGAACATCCTTGTCTCGTTCCTGATTTTAGAGTGAAAGCTTTCAGTTTTTGTCCATTTAGTAGGATGTTGGCTGTTGGTTTGTCATAGATGGCTTTTATCAGATTGAGATGAAGACCATCTATTTCAGTTTTCTGTAGGGTTTTTATGAATGGATGCTGGACTTTGTCAAAAGCTTTTTCTGCATCTATTGAGATGGTTATATGTTTTTTGTCTTTGGCCATGTTAATATGATGCATTACATTTATGGATTTATGTATGTTTGACCATCCCTAGTATGAATACCACTTGATCATGGTGTAAAATCTTCTTGATGATTTGCTACAGTCTGTTGCTAATATCTTATTGAGAATTTTTGCATCAGTGTTCATTAAGGAAATTGGCCTGTAATTCTCTTTCTTAGTTGGATCCTTCTCTTTTTTTTGGTATCAGAGTAGTACTTGCTTCCAGAAATGAATTTGGAAGTATTGTGTCCCTTTTAATTTCATTACAGAGTTTGAGAAGTAGTGGGGTTAGGTCTTCTCTAAATTTCTTGTAGAATTCAGCAGTGATTCCATCAGGGCCTAGCTTTTCTTCGTTGATACGATTATAATTACATCTTTGATTTCATTTATTGATATTGGGTTATTTAGGATTTTTATATCTTCTTGTTTTAGCTTTATAATTCTTATGTATTTAGGAATCTGTTCATTTCTTCTGTATTTGCCATCTTGTTAGAATGCAAGTTTTCAAAGTAGGTGTAGATGATTTTGTGGTTTTCTGCAAGATTTGTAGTGATTTTACCCTTTTCATCCCTAATTGCGTGGATTTGAGTCTGTTCTTTCCTTTTTTTGATAAGGTTGGCTAAGGATTTGTCAATTTTATTTAATCTTTTGAAGAACTAACTGTTTGATTCATTGATTGTTTTTTTGTTTTTGTTTTAGTCTCATTGTGATCTTCGTAATTTTTCTGATCTTTGTAATTTTCTCCCTTGTATGAGCTTTTGGCTTAGCTTCCTTCTTTTTAAGTTTGAGGTTCAACATTAAATTGTTTATATGCACTTGCTCTTTTTTCCTGATATGGGCATTTACTGCTATAAATGTCCCTCTTAAGACTATTTTCATTGTGTCCCACACGTTTCTCTATGTTGTATTGTCGTTGTCATTCACCTGTGAAAACCGTCTAATTTCTTCTTTAATTTCACCTGTGACCCATTGGTTGTTCAGTAGGGTGCTATTTAATTTCCTTGTGTTTATGAAGTTCTTGTGGTTTCCTTTGGCATGGATTTCCAATTTCATTGTACTATGATCTCATAGTATGCATAGGATACTTTGAATTCCTTTGCATTTACTTAAGCATGTTCTATGAGCCAGTATATGGTCTATTTTGGAGAATGTTCCATGTGCAGCTGAGAAGAATGTATATTCTTTTTTTTTTTTTTTTTTTTTTGTCTTTTTGAGACAGGGTCCCCCTATGCAGTTTAGGCAAGTCTTGAGCTCACTTTGTAGCCCAGGCTAGTCTGAACTCACAACGATCCTCCTGCCTCAGCCTCCAGAGTATTGGGATTACAGGCGTGAGCCACCACGCCTGGCTAAGAATGTATATTCTGATGTTGTGGGGTGGAACAGTCTATAGACACCTACTAGGTCCATTTGCTTAAAAGTTTGATTTAGTTCTACTATTTCATTATTGATTTTTTTTGTCTAGTTGATCTGTGTTTTTTGTGACAGTAGTATTGAGATCTGCCAATATAATTGTATCTGGGCTTATGTGATTTTTCATGTCTGTTAGTAATTGTTTTATACAGATGAGTGCAGTGGTATTTGTTGCATATATATTTATGATTGTTATCTCTTTCTCTTGGATTATTTCCATCATGAGGGTATAGTGACCTTCTTTATCTGTCTTAATCAGTCTTGACTTGAAATACACTTTGTCTGCAAATAGAATAGCTACCCCTGCTTTTTTCTGGGTTCCTGTTGCATGGAGTATTGTTTTCCATCCTTTGACTTTCAGTCTATGAATTTCTTTTTTAATTAAATGTTTCTTGCCAGACATGATGGTGCACACCTGTAATCCCAGCACTCAGGAGGCTGAGATAGGAGGATCTTTGTAAGTTCGAGACTAGGCTGGGCTACAAAGGGTGTGCTCAAGGCCAGCTTAAACTGCATAATGAGACACCCTGTCTGAAAAAGACTAACTAATTAATCAATTAATGTGTTTCTAATGTGCAGCACATTGTTGGATCTTGCTTCTTGATCAGTTCTGCCAGTCTCTGTCTTTTGACTGGTGAATTGAGACCATTAACATTGATGGCTATAACTGATATATATTAATTTATCCTTGCCATATTATTTTCCTGTTGTTGTCCCCACCCCACTTTTTTTCTCTCTCTCTGCCTTCCCTGGCGAATTCTTTCTGTTGAGAGTCATAGAGCAGTGGTCCTTATTATCTCTTTCTAGAATGTCCTTCAGAACATTTTGGAGTGCTGATTTGGTGGTCATAAATTTCCTCAGATGTTCTCTGTTATGGATGTATCTTATTTCTCCATCTATTTTGAAAAATAGTTCTGCGGGGTACATCAATCTGGGTTGAAAGTTGTTTTCCTTTAGAACTTGGAGTACTGTTTGAATCTGCTTTATTGGTTCCATTTCTTTCCTATGCTGATCTTCCATAGTTTTAATCTCATCTATTTTTTTGTCTGTTCTCTGCTCTAACATCACTAAATGTGGTATATATTTTGGTAATCTCTATAGTTATCTGAGAGATTATTTCTGATTTCATTTTTTCCAGAGCCTCATTATGTTGAAGTGTATTTTCAGTGTACTTGGAGCAAGTTGAGTGTCTTGGTTGTGTTCAGTTGTTTTTTTTTTTAATTAAATTTTGGTAGTTTTTGTTATTTCTTGTAGCATTCTTTCTATACCTTTCTCTTTTCCCCTTGACCTTCCTCCTTTCTGCCTCTCCCTTCTCCTGGGATTTCCCATTATTTGTATGTTGATGTACTTGATGGAGAATCATAGGTCTCTGAGGTGCTGTTTATTTCTTTCTCTTTTTTTTCTGTTTATTTTCCTGCAACTCAGGCTAGTTAATGTCATTTGAACTGTGTTTAGGCTTAGCAATTTTTGTGTCTGCCGTGCCACCGTGCCAAGCTTTGTTATTTGTAAAACTTTTGTTTCTTTCTTAAAATTGCAATCAGTTTTTGCTGATTATATTCAACTATGCTGTTCATTAACTTGCTAACTCTAATAATATATATATTTCTGTATTTTACACATTCATAGTCATATTAAGATTAGAACAGATAATGACGATTTCACTTTTTCCTTTTTACTCTTGCATTTTAAAATACTGATCTCTGCATTTGCTAGAAGTACCTTATTGTGAGCAAGGTGGCACACACCCATAATCCCAGCACTTGGGAGGCTGAGGCAGAAGGATTGACACATAGACAGCCTGGGCTGCAGAGTGAGTTCAGGGCCAGCTTACACTGCAAAGTAAGACCCTGTCTCAAAAAAAAAAGAAAAGAAATGTTCAGTAGAAATGTTGGTAGTGGACACATTTGATTCTGAAGGACATTTTCAGTATTTTTCTGCCAGATACAGTGTTTGCTATAGGCGTTCGTTGCTACTTCTCATTCATATTAAAGAAATTCCTCTTTCTTAGTTTGTTCCTTTTCAAAACTATATTGTGAAGAAAGGTGTAATATGTTAAACATAATCCCCTGAATTATATCATTTACTTGTAATTAGTTTGCCTAAGACAGGCCTTATTTCTTTCTTAAACGTTGGCTAGAATTCACTAGTGAATTCTGGAATTTTCTTTGTGTTTAAATTGTGACTCCAACCTCTTTAGTAATTTTAAGACTGTTGACTTTGCTTTTCATTTTGGTTTGGTTTGGTTTTTTGAGACAGAGTTTCACTGTGTAGTTCAGGCTGCCTTGAACTCACAGCAGACCTGACTCTTCCTGAGTACTGGGGTTATGGGGATGTGACACCATGTCTGGCTTTTATTGCCCTATCAGTATTTTTACTAGGTATGTCTAACTTTTCTAACATGCCATTTAGTTGTTTGCAGTATCCTTTGATTGTCTCATCATTGAGATTAGTGTATATATGGCGGTACACTAAGATCTTGAGTGTGCTGTCTAATTGCTTTTTAAACAAATGATACCAAAAGTCAGTGTTTCAGTGACACTAGTTAACTTGTTAAGAGTCTTTGGGATTGCTACTGATAACTTTATATCTTTACTTTTATGATAACTTTTAACTTTTATTCTTTTCTGCTTGATCAGCTTGCCAGAAGTTAATAGTTAATTAGCTCTTTTTAAGGAACTAGTTTTTCTTTTCTTTTCTTTTCTTCTTTCTTTCTTTCTTTCTTTCTTTCTTTCTTTCTCCTCCCCCTCCCCCTCTCCCTCCCCTCCTCTTCTTCCTCCTCCATCTTTTTGAGACAGGGTCTTGCTATGCAGTTCAGGCTGGCCTTGCATTCACTTTGTAGCCCAGGCTGGTCTCAAACTCCCAATCATCCTCCTGTCTCAGCCTCCTGAGTGCTGGGATTACAGGCATGTGCCACCACGTCCAGCTTTTAATGTTTTTTCTGTTTGTTTCTTTTGTATTTGACTAATTTCTGTTCTTTACTGTTTTTCTTTTACTTAGTTTGATTTTTTTTTCTAATTTTTTGAGATGTTTAATGATTTTTTTTGTCTTTTCTAATATATGCACTTGAAATTTTCAATTCTGTGTTTGGCTGTACATACTTTTTACTTTCCTTATTTAATTTATATATATCACACTGTGTGTTTGTTTGTTTGTTTGTTTGTGATAGGGTCTCACTGTACAGTGCAGGCTGGTCTTGAATTCACTGTGGTACCCAGTATGGGCTTGAGCTTGGGGCAATCCTCCTCCATGTTCAGCCATCTTACTGCTGGGATTGCAGGAAAACGCCCCTGTGCAGCTTAGCATATTTCTCATTGCCTGTGTGTTTTCTCATTTGACTCACTCATAAGTTATTTTTTGAAGCAATTCTAAATACATGGAGATTTTCAAGTTACATTTATTTTCTGTCAATGTCTAGCTGCATTGCTTTGTTATCAGAGAATACACTGTTCTCAGCTTAGGTGTGTGTTTGGAGTTATGATCGTTTTGGGTAAATATCTCATCTATTATATTCTACAAATACTAAGCATATTCTTTCTAGGCATTTGTGTGTATATATATTATATATACACAAATATATATATATATATGCATATATATATATATGTATAGGCACTAGGAATCAAACTCATGACCTCATGTTTTCTAGGCGGGTGCTGTGTCATTGAGTTATATCCCTGGCCGGGAGATGAGTCTCTTTTTTATCACATCCTCACCAGCATCTGTTACTTATTATTTGACATCATCATGGCCATTTTTTCTGGAGTGAGATGGCATCCCCATGTTTTTATTTTTTTTAATTGTTTGTTTGTCTTTTGGTACCAGGGATCAAACTCATGACCTTGCACATGCCAGGCAGGTGCTTATGTCGCTGAGCTAAATCCGCAGCCCTCCCCCAGTTTGGTTTAATGTGATTTCTGTGATGACCAAAGTTATTGAACATTTTTTTTATGTATTTATTGCCCATTTTGTACTACTTTGTCTGAGAAGTGTTTTCAAGTGCTCATTTTGTGATTGAGTCTTTTATTTTGGAGGGGTGGTCTGAATTTTTTTGAGTTTTTTGTGTATTCTGGATATTAGTCTCTGTCTGAGGAGTAAATGGCAAATTTCTTTTTCCCATTTGTAACTTGTCTCTTCACTCTATTGGTTGCTGACTTTGTATGCAGAAGCGTTTTAATTTTATATAATCCATTTGTTGATTATCAATGTTATTGCTATTAGAAAGTCCTTACCTGTGCCTGTGTCTTCAACAGTTTTACGTATTTTATCTTCCTGTACATGGTTCTATTTTAATATTTAGGTCTTCATCCTGCTACATTGCTAAGTTTGGTAGTGTTAGGAGTCTTTTGATGCAAGTTTTGGGATCTTCTATAGAAGGGATCATGGATCATTTGACTTACTCCTTTCCTCTGTGTATCCCTTATGTTCCTCTTCCCTCGTCACCCTGGCTGAAGTTGCACATGCTGTGTGGAACAGGAGCAATGGCAGTGGACATGCTAGTGTTGTTCTTGATTTTAGAGGAAAAGCTTTCAGTTTTTCTTCATTTAATATGTTGACAGTAGGTTTGTTATGCATGGCTTTTGTCACATTCAGATAAAGGTCTTTTATACTTATTTTCTTCAATATTTTTATCATAAATAGATGTTACATTTTGTCAAAGACTTTTTCTGCATCTGCTTAGAAGATTATGTAGTTTTGTCCTTGCTTCTGTTTATGTGATGGATTAAGTTTATTACTTTGTGTATGTTGAACCATCCTTGTATCCTTGGGATGAAGTCGACTTGGTTGTGATGCATGATCTTTTGGTGATTTGATGCATTCTCTTTGCCAGTGTCTTGTTGAGCATTTTTGTGTCCATGTTCATGAAAAAGATTGGTCTGCAGTTTTCTGGTTTAGTTGAGTCCTTATCTGGTTTTAGAATCAAGGTAATGCTAGCTTCCAGAAATGAATTTGGTAGCACATCTTTCTTTTAGTTTCATTAAAGAGTTGGTGTTGTACCCTTCCTGAAGTTCTTGTAGAATTCAGCAGTGAATCCATCAAGTTCTGAGCTTTCTTAGTTGGTAGAACTTTTATAACTGCCTTAATTGCATTGCCTGTCATTGAACCATCCATGGTTTTGTGTATCTTTTTTATTCAGTTTTTGATTCATATGTGTCCAGAAATCTATCCATTTCTTCTAGATTCTCCAATTTATTGGAGTACAGGCTTTTGAAATATTACCAATAACCTTCTGGATCACCAATATCCATTGTGATTTTTTTATTTTTTTCTAATTGCACTGAGGTGGGCCTTTCCTTTCCTTCTCTTTGTAAACTTGGTTAAGGACTTGTCTATGTTTATTCTTTTGAAGAACTAGCTCTTTGATTTATGGATTTCTTTGTATTGATTTTTAGCCTCAAATTCACTAATTTCCACTCTCATCTTGTATTAGCTTTCGATTTAGATTCTTCTTCATTTTCTAGGACCTTGCAAGTATATCTCTAGGTTATGTGTTTGAATTCACTGTGGTTTTCTGATGTGGGCTTTCACAGCTGTAAATTTCCCTCTTAGAACTGCTTTTCTTGGGTCCCATAGGTTCCGCTATGTTGTGCTAATAACGTTACTGTTACTCTAGGAATTATTTAATTTCCTTCTTGATTTCTTCAGTGACCCATTAAGTATTCAAAGTTGTGTTATTTAATGTCCAGGTGTTTGTAAAATTTCTGTGGCTTCTTTTACCATTGATTTTCAGCTTTGTCACACTGGGATCTGATAATATACATGAGATCATTTCAGTTTTTACATTTATTTAAACATGCTTTATGGGCTAGTATGTGTTCTGTGTTGGAGAAAGCTCCATGTGGTGCTTAGAAGAATGTGTATTCTGTTATTGTTGGGTTGAACACTGTAGATGTTTGTTAAATCCACTTGTTTGAAGATATGGTTCAACTCTTTCTCTGTTGATGTTTTTGTTCAATTTGTCTTTTGTGATAGTGGAATACTGAGGTTTCCCTCCATGATTATTGTGCTGATGTTTATCTGATCTTTTTATCCAGGAGTGTTTCTTTTACAAATTTTGATCTAGTAGGTTTTGGTGTATATATACTTAAAATTGCCATCTCTCCTTTTTGAATTGCTCCCTTAACAAATAAGTAGTAGCCTTTTTTGCCTCTTCTGATCAGTTTTGACTTGAAGTCCACTTGGTCTAAAAATAGAAAAACTATTCCTACTTACTTTCAGGCTCCCATTGCATGGACTATTGTTTCAACACTTTGGTTTTTATTCTATAAGTTTCTTTTTAGATTAAATATGTCTCTTGGATACAGCATACTGTCGGTTATTCAGAGTACAAAACATGGGTATGATAACTTATCTAAACCATATTGACACAAAACATTCTTTTCAAGGAACAAATAAAAGCTAGCTGTCTTAACTATCTTAACTATCTTGTATATATATATATATTTTTTCTTTTTACCCATTCTTCCTTTCCCCATCACAGTTTGTCTTTTCTTTTAAACAGTTTCTTTCCAATTCACAGTATCTTTTGTACATTTTTTTATTTTAAAAAGAAAAAACAGAAAAATCAAGATGCAAACAAACCTAAAAAACAACAACAAAAAATAACTATAGGTTTTCAAAACAAGATGATACAAATTTAGCCATGGTTATTATACTGCGTATTGTTATCTTCAAAATAGTTGCTCAAGTTACCAGACACAGGAATAAAGCAAAACAGAAAAATGGAACAAAACATTGGCTTTCAAGACCAAGACTAAAGGAAATCCCCCCAGAGTGTATACTTCCATCCCCCAAATATTATCTGCCCAGACCCCAGGCCTGCAACATCAATCAAACAACTCACACATCAAGCTATTCCTTTCACCTCAGTTGCTGTTGTCTCATCCTGTCCTCTGAATCAGCCAGTTGCTTACCACGTGGACGGGTTGGGGGGTGCAGGAGAAAGGTACTTTTCTGGTTTCCTGGCATGTGCACCAGCTGACTCACAAGAAGGTGTGCTTTGTTCTGAACCTGCATCTTTTACTTGGTGAGTTAAGGCCATGTACATTGAGAGTTATTAAAGGTATTGATGCATTCCTGTTTTCATATTTTTCCTCTTTGCTTAACTGCTCTCCTTGCTTGATATAATCATTCTATTAGGCTTTTGGCATTATTAACTGTATTATCACTGTCTAGGTTATTCTTGAGAATTTTTTGGAGTAGTGGTTTAGTGGCCAAGAACTTTTTAAAGTGTTTTGATCCACCAATTTTAAATTTTAGTTTATTGATAAAGAGACCCATCATCTATTATATAACATTTTACATATAGGATTTTGAAAGATCATTGATTGGATCATTTTTACAAGTACCACAGTTAATAATTTCAGTACATTTTATCAGTGCTTTGTTGGACAGTAGAACTTTTTTCTTTTTCTTTTTCTTTTTTCTTTTTTTTTAACAAACTCCAAAAATGTGGACTCATCTATTTGGGAGCCAAGATAAGGACTTGGCTGCTGTTTTGGATAATTGTAAATTATAAGAACCACTTGTCTATATTTGGTTGACTTTGAAAAGTGAGCAAGAATATTTTTCCTAGAATTTCCTTCAGAGGGGGAATTCTAGGTATGGACTATTTGTTTTATTAAATGGTTTTGTGGAGTCTTTGTGGTTGCTTTATTATGGGTAGAGTTTTCAGTAGCTGTAGGTTTTCTAAATTTTGAAGGTCTGAAAAGCGCCATAAATCCTTAATTTCTCTAAAGTTTTTTCGGTTTCACTTTTAAGCATTTGTGATTGGCATATGATACATAGTTTGCAGCTAACCCTGTGACTTTTAAGTTTTCTCCAGAACTTTAGATTCTTGTGCTTTATTTTCTTTACCAATTAGGATCTACCCAATAACATGATCCATCAGGTACCAATCAAGTCACTCCCTCAAGAATGGCTTTGGTGTGAGACGTGGTGTGATGATGCCTCTAAGAAAAGAGCCAAGACCATCGATCTGGTGAGCTGTCCGTGGTTCTCTCCTGCATCCTCTCCCAGTGTGCTGTGTGTCTGTGGGCTTACTGACATGAGAGCTGTGTTTATTCTTCCTGTGCAGCGTTATAGTTTAGAGGTTGTGAAAGCTGTACCTTCAGCAGTGTTCTTCTGTGCCTGTGGCAGGAAACCAGCTCCCCTAGGATCTGATGGAACTGTTTTCACTAGTCGCTATCTGCCAAGTCACTACTTGTCTCTCAGCTCACTTTTGTGCCTTGTAATTTTTCCACTCCTTTTTTTCTTCCTTGCCTCTGAATAGCTCCCCCACTGTCTTTCTAGAAGTAAATACAGGCCACTGTGTTCTCCTGCCTGGTGGCTGCCCTCACACTGTTGGTGCACTTCTTTTCCTACTTTTACTGGGCCCAAACTCACTCTGCAGAGCCTGTTTCTTTTCCTATGTTTAATAAAACTTTGCTACTATTTGTTCTTGTCTTGACAAGTTCTGTGCTCAGGGCAGAAAGAACTTAGAAACTAACTCCAGAAGGAGACTGTACCACCCTAGAACTTGGTAACAAAACTACCAGGTACCATAGTCTCACCATCTGATACATTAGAAGAAGAGGTAAATGCAGTTTTATATATCCTTTACCATACAGCTTCTGCTAGTGTATCATTTAGTTCCTCAGTATTGTTCTTTTTGTCCAGTTTAGACCAATTATCCAACAAACACCTTTGAACGCCATATAATGAACTCTTCCAACTCAGCTGATTTCTGTTCATTGGGTTTTCACAGTGTAATAATCCAATGACCAAAGAGCCCAAGCTGGAGGCTGCTGTGCGAATTGTCCCAGAGTGGCAGGACTATGATCAAGAGATCAAACAGCTACAGATCCGTTTTCAGAAGGAGAAGGAAATGGGAATGCAGCATGAGAAGAAGACAGAAAAGCCGAGCCAGGAAGGTAAGTGCCAATGTTTGGCTTTGGGAAATACTTCTTCAAGTTTTTGATTTCCGTTTGATGGGGAAACAGTGGAATAATGAATAAGAGGATAAGAAAAACCCCTCTGGTCCTTCCACTGTGACATCAGTCAGTGTATACCTTTCATGTTGTTTTTCCAGTGGCCTTCTAATAGTTTACTAAGATAGTTTCTCACCTTTTTCTTTTTGTTGCAGGAAAAAAGGATGCTTTAATTGTAATCATTGTTGTTTAAATTTATGAATTTTATGATATCTAAGCCACTATGTGGGGGAGTTCTGATCAGATTTCTTGGGTTTTATTTTTGTTTTTCATTAAATCTGTCAAGGCCCTAATGAATGAACAAAACTTGCATCAAGACAAAGGATATATTGATTTTAAAAAAGTGTTCTTTGAAACAGGCATATTGGGATTGGGATATTGGTGGAGTTTGTGTTTAGTTTAGGGTAGAGGCAGAAAAGACTTAAATCTTCCTGTAATATTTTACAGAGTATATACCTTAAATGGTAGCTGCTTGAAAACATCATTGGAATACACAGCACCTTTAACAGAAACTGTTCATAAGCTGGGCTTAGGATTTTAAAATTTATTTTGCTTTCATTCTAAAGATACAAGGGCAGAACATGGGTCATTTCTAATTGGTGTGCAGCCCAAGACTGCCATGTGGCAAGATGATTTAGTCATTGTTAAAGGGATTGATTTATATTCATTGGTGAAACCTCAGACCTTTTCATGGATAAATGGCAAAGAACATGCACATGTTCAAATAAGAGAAAAATAATGTGTAAATTTGAGGAAACAGTGTAATCAAAGTAGAATCTGCTATGTAGAGAAAACAGACACATTGATAATGCTGTTTGTCAGAGAGATGGTGATGCTGCTATTGTTGGCTATATTTGCTGGCACTTTGTGGATTAGTACAATTCTTGTTAAAAAGCAGCATATGTCATTGGGGATCTTTAAAATGCTTGTGCCCTCAGTAATTCCTCTTGGGAATTGCCTGAAAGAAATAATTCAACACATGACGAGTTTTATTTTATTATTACTTATGAACCAAAGGCATCAAAAAATAGCTTAAATATCCAAGAATGAGCTGCACTGATACACAAATACACATAAAAATGTTTACATGTTAATTATATAAAAAGATTTCTGTCCTAGTGTAATACCAGCATCCTGGGAGCCTGGGGCAGGAGAATTTCAAGTTTGAGCCTAGCCTAGGCAATCTAATGACTTGGCAAGACTGGCTCAAAATAAATTAAAATTAAATAAGATTAAATTTTTAAAAAATAGACTGCAGGGTGGTCTGGGGTTTAACTTAGCAGTCTGAGGGCCTGCCCTGGTAAACCTGAGGTTGTGAGTTTGATCCCAGGTATGGGAGGGTGGTGGTGGTGGTGGTGTCGATTTTAAGGGCCGGGGGTTTAGCTCAGTAGTGTAAGTGCCTGCTTGGCAAATGCGAGGTCGTGAGTTCAATCCCTGGTATCAAAAACAAGCAAACAAAAAAACAGACTGCAGGATGTAGCTCAGTGTGAAGGCTCTGAGTTCAGTCCTTAATACCAAAAAAAAAAAAAAAAAACATGAAAAACCCAACAAACTGAAAATACTACACATTTACTGAATGTTACGGTAAAAATTGTTTAGTTAGAATGAAGTTTGCAGGTAGTTTCAGTGTTTTTTTAATTTGTAATAATTTTTTTCCTTTCAGATTTTTCTTTTTATTAGTGCATGTTTGCAGTACATAATGACTACATTCATCATGTACGTGGGCACAGCACACCTTAGTTTTTTTTTATGTCCCTTGCATCCCTCTCCCCTCCTTCCATCTCCTGGGCTTACTGGGCTCGCTTGCTTGCTTACATACTTACTTTCTTTCTCAAAGTTTCACATTTGTTAAAGAAAAAAAACAGAAGAAAGGGTAGGGAAAAAACCGGCCTCTGCAGAGTGAGCTTGGGCCAGGGAAAAGTAGGAAAAAGAAAACACCCCTACGGCACAGGGCAAAGAGCAAAGACAGGCATAGAGTTTCATTGTTTTGAAAAATGTCCTCTATTTTGTTTTTGCTTTTCAAATTTAATTCAGAAACACCAAGCTTCTAAAATGTAAAAAGGGAGACAAAATAAAGGTGGGGTCACATATCCACTCCATATTTTTGTGACTTGAAGATAATCGGTTTTCTATTGTTCTCCTTTTCCACAGCATCTCAGACACGAGAGGAATTATGATCTTTGGAGGAAGATAGAAAATGGCAGCATTGAGAACAGTTTTTATACTAAATGCTAGTTTTTCTGATCTGTCTATACAACTGCTGATAAACTCACTGAGCAGGTGTGCTGGCACTCTCAATGCCAAGCATCTGATTTTGGCTTCTGCACACCAGTGGGCGCTGGATCCTCAGGCCAGGCCTCCACTGGATTTGTACCTCAGAAGAAGACAAGGGACTGACCTTTTGGGACTCTGAAAAGAGCAGTCTTGTCACCAGAGGAAGAAATGGTGGTGGCAGGAAAATGAGGCCTTGGGAGCTCACATCCAAGAGCACACACATGCTGCGTTGTCCTAGGAAAGAAGCTAGTAGAACTGCCATGTTCTTCCTTACCTCAGTTTACCTGCTGCTCCAGGCCGCACCTCAGATATCTACCCATTGTGGGTCAGGCCGGCAGAAGCTTTGTCCGAGGTCCACACACCTGGAAATTTATGCCAACACGTCCCCTACCCCTCCACGTCTCTTCCCAAGTCCTAGATTCATTGTGTAAACCAAACCAGCAGTTGTGTATCTTCAGGGTTGACTCACCACAGTGGCTAAGCAGATTCATTTGGGGACAGGTGGGAGTGGTTGGTTTTGGTATGGGTAGGGAAGATAGGCATTGGAGGGCTCTCAGGTGCTGGGGAAGGAAGATTAGAATGTGCTGGTTTTCTTTTATATCCCTTCATTACCATTATGGCTAATTTAAAGTGAAAACCGTATTATCTACCCATCCTGGTGAATTTTCTTAGGTAATTGTTTTGTAAACAGTTTTTGTGATTGTGAAAGTCTTTGCTTTTCTTTCTACTTTCTTTTTAAAACAATATCTGTCAGCCATTCCCCAACTGGACAGAACCATATGAAGCCCCCAGTGATGCATCTCAGAGGGCTTGGGTTCCCTCCAGATGTTGCATCACCCTTTGCCCTTTCCTCCGTAGTGTTTTCTCTCAGACTTGGAGATAGTTGGCCTAATTTTTCTCAACACAATGTTCCCAGCTCAAAGGCCAGGAAGGGTTCTCACTATGGACTCACGCCTTTCTGTACAGTGGCCTCATTCCTTT
Organism: Hydrochoerus hydrochaeris; assembly: GCA_004027455.1. Lineage (NCBI taxonomy): Eukaryota > Metazoa > Chordata > Mammalia > Rodentia > Hydrochaeridae > Hydrochoerus > Hydrochoerus hydrochaeris. The sequence goes on from PVLA01002086.1 coordinate 230,500, forward strand.
TGTTTCAGCTCTGTGATGGCCTTTGCTTGCAGAAATCAGTAGAGTTCACATCAGTTCTGTCGTGTCATAGTTGCACTGCCAGCTGCTTAGCTCTGGCTTGCACCTTTCCTTCCTTAGCCCTGCACTGGCCCTGTGGGAGGAGGCTTGGCTGATGGATGGGGGAGGACCCATGGGTGTGTCATTGACCTGTCAGGCTGCAGGTTCAGCAGCACGAGCGCTGCTCCTGCCTTCCATTCGCCTGGACTTGTTCTTGCAATGGTCTGGTTTTTAAAAACTGAAGGGTGGCAGACAGCTTAGTGAAATAGTACTTGCTAGCTAGTATAGTGTGGCCTTGGGTTTTATCGCTACCCAAATCGGAGGAGTTGGTGGGAGTGGATAGCTAAGTCCTTACCCTTCTAAGCCATTGATGTGTGCGGTGTTTTTAAAACCACCATCCTACTCTGGATGTCTGTAATTTACTTTTCCATTTTCAAATGCAAAAGTTAGCTTAGGAAGCTCACAGTCTGAAGGAGTTTTTGTGGTGGTTGTTTTGTGATGGTTTGGTTTTGGTTCTTGGTTGTTGAGGCAGGGTTTTCCTACATAGCCTGAAGCTGACCTCAGCAAAGTCTGGGAGTTACAAGTATGTGCCACCACGTCTGACTCTTGGACTTTGCTTTCATAATTTTTTAAGAAGCTGAGGAGGGAAGAAAGGCCATGGCATGCTTTCTTCCTGCCCAACCCTAATCTGGGTCAAGCAACTGAAGGGATAAGATTGTGACATCGAGAAACTTGCTGAGGCTTCATCTTGACATTTAATCAAGCTTTCAGAGAGGCTGCCACAGCTGCTGTGCACAGCTGAAGGCAGAAGTGTACATTTCTGGTGCACTGTCTGGGAGGTGAGCAGGAAGTACCCCAGTTAAAGTAGGATACACTTTCAAATGCTGATTCCACTAGCCAGCTTTCCCCTGTCTTTCTGCCAACTCTCATGAGTATTCTACATAAAAGAAAAGTTCATAGCAAAATACACATATTCACTATAGGGTGTGTCCTAGTGTCACTCATGGTCTGTGTCTGTCACTTGTCTGACATAAGCCTTATTAGTAGTTGACAGTGAATAATGCAAGCTTGCTTCTGAGGGGGTCCAGGCCCTTACTCCTGCCAATCTTTTTCTCTGCTTCATGTGGCATAATCCCCTTTCCAAATTAACTGGTGCCCAGGAAGTGAGTTACCATGGTCCTGGTCACTCTGTCTGCTGCATCTGCTCTGAGACTGTATGCTGTGATGGAAGGAGAGGTAATACATTGCTTTTCCCAGAAGCAGGAACCAATAGCTCTGAAAGTTCAAGCTTCTGGAAGCTGTCACAGTGTGTTTTTCTTAACCAACATTTGTGTGTAATGGGTTCTTGTTTTTTTCTCTCATCATGACGTAGTGGGAAATTTCCTTTCTGAGTCAGCAGAGTGATAAGAAGTAATATGATGTCAGAATGGCATACAGTTCTGTGAACAGTGTGTTTGAGATCTGCCCCCCTCCTCCTAGCTTTGGTTTAAGTGTACTGAATTGTTAGTACATTAAGAGTGAGGGCGGGTTGAGTTTCTATAAGGTTGGTGAGGAGGAGAATCTGTCAAAAGATACATTTGAAGTGGAGCACTCAGAGGTTGCGTATTCAAGTGCACAGGCCTCATTGCGACCCAGGTGTCAGTTAAGCTCAGCTCTTGGGAGAGTGTACATGATGTGTGAGGTTTATTAAAACAGTTTCTGTAAAGGGAACTTAATTTCTTCTGCTTTTCCTCCATCCTCATGTTCTGAACCTTTCTAAGGCTCTGCCTGACCAAACAACTTTTCTGGAGGGCTGCAAGCTGGAGAGGGGAGTGCAGTGTTTAGAAGAGACTAGCCCAGGAGGGGGGTGGGGGGGGCACTAAGTTTCCTTAGCTGGGAAGTATACTTCACTGACACCACTCACATGACGGAAAAGGAACTCCTCACTTCCCCACGAGTACCCTTAGATCCGTAAAAGTTGCCATTCCAAATTTAAGTAAAAGAAATAATTCAAGAGTTACAAGGGAACTCCCATCCATTTTTCCTGGATAGAATTTCATTGAGATGCAAATGTATTGGTAAAGCCACTTGATGGAAACTGATAACAGAAATGGAGGGTGAATTATGTGCAAAGTTATTTAAATATGAGTACCATTTTGTGATTTTAATGATAAGCTTAAGTACTTGATTTTACCAGGAGCATTCTCTGGCAATGATCAGTCCAATACATCTTAGCTGGATGCTTAGTTTGGTAGGGTAACAGTATTTTATTTAAATTCTTGTTTTCTCTGCCTTAATGTATTGAAGAAAGGATCATAATCAGGACTTTGTTCGTCATCTGGTTGAATTCATGATTAGCTCAGGTCACGGCTGAGATGTCAGATTATGTGGTGGGTGCCCCTTTCTCATTATTTTTCTGTGATACAGAAACAGTGCTTCTGTACTGTATGGCACAGTGAGTCATGCAGAGGATCTCAGTCCCTCGGGTGTCACTGGGTGCTGACAGTTTACAGAAACAAACCACAGAATCAGCCGTGAGCAGCCATGCTCCCGAGAAGCAGTCTAAAGCACAGGGCCCCCTAAGCTTTCCCAGCTCCCTAGTGCTGCAGAGCATGTGGACCGGTGAGTGGGTCACAGCAGGGCAGAGCCAGGCCTTCCTGTGCCTGTGTTTGGCATTGCCTTACCATTTGGAGTTGCAGAGGAACTCTAGCAACAATGAAAAGCAAAACACATGAACCTAATATTGATGATTCGGAGCAAAGGGTTATCCAGCACTGTACCATATTTTCCAGCCAGTTAACATAGAGATAAAGAAAACAAGGGAAAATGAAGACAAAGCTTAGGACTTTTAAAGAAATTATGTAGTTTTAACAATCTTCATGGACTTTACTGTAATTCTGTCCCCTTAAATGCAGCCATGTGTTCGGATGCTGCCCCGTGCTTGGAAACAGCGTTGAGGTTTTCAGTCTGCGGGGTCTGTGCCCAAAAGGAATTGAGAAAGAATTTCTCAGTACTGTAATGAAAATAAGGTCTGCTCAACACAATAAACTATTTCCTCTTTTCTTTAAATCTGACTGCTCAGTCATTTAACTGTTTGTTTGTTTGTTTGTTTGTTTGTTTTTTGAGACAGGGTCTCTATATAGTTCAGGCTGGCCTTGAGCTCACAGCAGTCCTCCTGCTTCATCCTCCTGAGTGCAGGGATGACAGGCGCACACTGCCACACCCAGCTTTCATTCAACTTTTATGCCTAGGAAGAGCAGATTGATAGAGTACAGTCCAACCCCTTCGTGTGTCACAAGTGAAAAACCCTGACAGAGTGCACGGTGTTACCTGAAGCCTTGCCTGACCTTGGAGGTGGGCACCGAGGGCAGTCAGCCCCAGAGTGAGCTGGCACCTGCGAGCCTGGGTTGTACTGTCTCCGAGTTCTTGGCCAGCTGGCGTGGTGTATGCATCCTGCGACACTGCTGGCCCCCTGTGCTGGGTGCTCTGAAGATGGAAGGTAAGGGTTAGGTTCCTGCTGTGGTTGGTGCACATTGCGGCCTAGAGCAGTGAGTGCCCTCTGGGGAGGTCACTGCCAGAGCACCCCAGGACACTTGAGGTGGAGGGAGGCATTCGAGGGGCCAGAAGGGCTGCTACAAGGAGCTACAGGTGAAGCCTACGCAGTTGGCGAAGGGCCGTGGTGTGGGGTGTACTGTGGGGCTGCGGGTAGACCTGCCGGCCATTCACAGCCAGGAGAGTCAAGAGGGCAAGTTCCATCTGAGCATTTGAGCCGGGTGCAGACAGCATATGAGGGTTTTCTCACAGTGTGGCATCGCACAGAAGTACACACACAGATGAACTGTCACAGTGAAAGGACTTGTGTAATAATCACCAAGGTAAAAGTAAAAGGAAATTGAACTTTATTCAACTAGCATTTAGTTAGACTTGGGCATGGTAGTGCCTGGGACAGGAGGATCACCACAAATTCAGATCCAGCTGGGTTCCGTGCTGTTTCCAAAAATGAGACCTCAAGTGGAATGACCCAGCCAGCAGTCTGCTGGTTGTTAGGATGGTGACGGCCAGTGTCTTGCAGATAGTTCCTCTCTGTTCCCTTGCTCAGTAGCCACTCTAAAAGCAGGAAAGGCAAGAACAGGCTGGCTGGGGCTGGCATTTTTGATCTCCAGTTAGGTCTTATTTCAGGGAGAAGTGGTGACTTCAATCTGAACTGCGTAGGGGGACCCTGCCTCCAAATAAATGGTAAAAAGATATATATAAATAGGGTATTTAGTTCATTATCATCTGGCTTCCAGTAATGGCACAGCAGTTTATATCGGTTCATCTACTGTCAATAATTAGACACTGCCCTGGAACTGACCAGAGACAACAGACTCAGTCATCAGGAGAAGAGAAACATCTCAGGTCCAATCCTCACTTAAGTGCTTGTTCCTCTTGGGGTCCGAGAATAAAATGGGGCAGGCTCAGCTGAGTAGCTGGAGAGTGAAGGAGGAAAGTAAGTCTCCAAGAGGAAGCCACAGGTTTACACACTGCCCTCAAGATTCCTGCTGCATCCTGCACTGCACACAGCGGGGGTTCCAGGAAGCCCTGGGGACTGGACAAGCTGAGTGAGCATTCAGCAGATGCTGGGTCTGGAGAAGGCAAAGCTTGGGATTCTGTGTTCCAGCAAGCTAGAGAACTTGGTAAATACGGCTTTTCACTGAAAAAGATTAGGGTTAATAATAGTACACCTGGGGCTATAGGACCCTGACCTTTGTGTTACTGTCTACCTCGAGGCAATCCCACACCAGGATGCATGGTCCCAGTCCTCCTGCATGATCATGGTAACCTTTCTTCACCTGGAGCTCATCGAAGATTCATACGTATGGACTGCATCTCATACACCCCACTATAACTGCGTCTTGGGAAAGGACACAGCTAATGTAACTCAGCTCCCTGCCAAGCAAGTTGCCAGCTACGCTTTGGAAGACCCACGGGAGGCGACCTGGATCCTAGAGCCTATGCGACATCTGAAATCCCTAAGCCCAGCACCCTCAGAGCCTTCTCACTCTGAGTGTCCTGTCTCCTGATTAAACTTTGGTGCCATTTCTTTACTGTTGCGTGCCATGTCCAATTCTGTGTTCATCATGCAGAAGAACCTGCAAACCTGTCTGGGCCCCCATCACACCACTATATGACCTAGAACCCAAGTCTAAACCTGGGGAGAGGCCAAAGCTAAATCTACCCTAGGAAGACTAAGATCAAGACTGAAACTTCCAGTTGATCCGCCAGAAACTGCCCACTTTAAACTTTTCCTGGAAAAGGTAATCTAAAGTTCACAATGTGTTATTCACAACATATGATCATAAATCAGTAGACATGAAAAGCAGGAATATGTGACATTCAGCCAAAGGGAGAGAAAAAATCCACAGACAATCAAGACATTGAAATTATTAAATAAATTTTTAAAAAAACAAATATAGGCTGGGGATATAGCTCAGTGGTACAATGCCTGCCTGGCAAGTGCGAGGTCATGAGTTCAATCTCCGGTACCCGAAAAAAAATTAGAAAATCTTAGACTTCAATTTCTGAATACACTTATTAGGCTCTAACATCTCCATCTTTTGTCTTTATATGTTAAGATATTTAAATGACAAACAAGGTATATAAGGTGTTGAACATGATAGTTCAGTACATACATGCATCTGGTGACTGTCACCAGTTATACACCCATTGCCACCAGCACTGTGCAGTGGATCCCCACAACCAGTTCTTACAGCCAAGAATTTGTGTCCTTCGGGCAACACCCTCCATTACCCTGGCTCCATCCCCAGAGACAGGCAGAGGCTCCTGTTTAAAATAAGTTATTCCAGAAAGGAAAAAAGGTAAGGCATGCACCTTGTTACAGCGGCAAGCATATTTACATGAGTGTGATTTAGTCACATTGCTACCCTGTCTGCTAATGATGGTCATACCAAAACACATCAGTCCCTGACTTACAAACAAGTTCCACTCCAGGAGAACATTCATAAATCAAATTTGTTAGTAACCTGACAATGTGAGTCTTACACACCTGTGTATCTTACAGGTCCACCTAGGAAAGCTCACAACTCCAATATTCGTAAGTATGCAATACTCTGTCCCACAGACTGTTACACAGCAGAAAGGTCCTTTTTCATATATCTGGAGTCTGAAGGTCCAAGATTGGGACAGGCACTGGATCCCTTCTCAGCTTGAAGACAGCCGCCTTCCCACTGTTCTCATGGGAATGTTCTCCATGTGTACTCCCTGGGTACCTCCTCTCCTTCCTGCAAGGTCATCTGTTGGATTAGGGCCCCATCCTTATAACCTCTTCTAACCTTGAATGGCTCTTTAAAGGCTCTATCTTGGAGCACCTATGGGGAGTTTGTACTTCAGCATATTTGGGGAAACTATTCTGGTCTCTAATAGGGAAGGGGACACAGGAGATGGTGCTGCAGGGAGCTGATCCTCCACTACTGTACTAGATACTGGGGTGCTTTGGAGGTTCACTAAGAAAATATTGGAAGGCCAGGCACGATGGTGCACACCTCTAGTCCCAGCACTCGAAAGGCTGAGGCAGGACAATCACCATGAGTTCAGGGCCAACCTGGGCTACATAGCAAGTTCAAGATCAGTCTGCACTATATAGTGAGAACCTGTCTCAAAAAATCCAAGCAAAGAAAATACTAGAAAGAGTTAAAGTCAGGAGTGGTGCAAGGCAGCAGATGAGGCAGGGCTCAAAGGTGCAGGACTGGCTAATTTGAATTATTTCAGCACCTCTGGGGTGTGAGAGCTGTCCCTGTCGGTTGTGTCCTGGCCCTGGGTGACCAGGGTGGGTGGAGGAAAGGAGGCCAGGATAGGGAGGTGGAGGGTTTGGGCTTCACTGGCCACCAGCTGGGCCCTGGCAGCTTTTAAAAAATAAAAACAACCAAAAACAAATCCTATTACCTGTGCAGTTACTGAGGCTCTTGTACACACGAGGTAATGTTCCTAATCTGACTTTGTAAGAATTTGACTGTCTTTGAAGAAAAATAGACATTATGGTACCCATTGCTTATTCCATATCATCAAGCTGTAAAATCCAGTAATGCTTCTATTCTTTGTTCAAAGTGGTTTTACTCTGTTTTGCGTTGTTTAATTTCAACATACATGAAAGTACGGACAGCTATTTTGAAGAGAACAAGAGACATTATGGCAGCCATTGCTGATTTTCCTTTTGTCTGGTTTTGAAGGCCTGTAATGCCTTCATTACTATGTTCTGATCAGTTTTATACTATTTTGTGTTGTTAGAATTCATTGTGTGTGAAGATATGGACAACTATTTGGAAGAAAACAGACATGCTAGCCACTGTAGATCTCCTGTTGTCTTGCTTTACAATCTGTGTCACATTGTTTTCTTCTGATCTGCTTTGTTCTGTTATGTTTAGTTTTATCCTTTTTAAAATTTAAAAATAAAAGAATTTGACTGTATTTCTCCAAATTACTTTTCCTGTCAGCTGTTCCTTCCTGGGACATCAGTTGTGTATTTGTTATATTGCCTCACAAGTTACCGAGTCTCTGTTCATTGATTTTTTTTTTTTAGTCTTTTTTAAATTTGGATCATGTCTACTAGCTTATCTCTAAATTCACTGCTTTTTTCCTCTGCAGTATTTCATCTTTTAAGCCCACTCATGAACTTAGCTGCTTTAAAAAATTCCATCTCCTAAAACTCCCCCTCACCCTTTCCTCAGATTCTTTACCTGAAGGGCATTACACTAAATGAAATAACCAGAGACAGACAAACACTGCATGACCCCCGGTTGCCTGTGGAGGCTGAAAAAGCTCACCACAGGCAGAGGGTGGTGGTGCTGGGGCTGGGCAGGGGGAAGGGCAATGGGCCAGGTGCTCAGAGGTCAGATGGGTTGGATCACTGGTCACAGAGGATATTAAAGAAGAAATTAAACAATATCTACAAGCAAACAAAAATAGAAATACAACTTACTGGAACCTGTGGGATGCAATGAACGGTTCTCAGGGAAATTTATTGCTTTGAGTTCCCACATTAGGAAAACAAAATGAACACAAATAAGCAACCTGATATTACACCTCAAACAGCTAGAAACAGAAGAGTAAGCCAAGCCCAAAGCCAAAAGAAGGGAGGAAATTATAAAGATCAGAGCAGAAATTAATGCAATAGAGACTAAGAAAACAATACAAAGAATCAATGAATCAAAGAATTGGTTCTTTGAAAGAATAAATAAAATTAACAAGCCACTAGGCAACCTAATTTAAAAGAGGAAAGAAAAGACTCAAATTCACGCAGTACAGAATGAAAAAGGTGAAATTACTAAAGACCCTGTGGAAATACAAAATATCATTAACAACTATTTTGAAAACCTCTATTCTCATAGGTTTGATAACACAGAAGACATGGACAGATTCCTAGAAACATACGAACCACCAAAGCTAGATCAAGAAGATGTAAAACTTCTGAATAACCCAATTTCTATTAATGAAATTGAAAATGCAATCAAGTCCCTACCAACAAAGAAGAGCCCAGGCCCAGAAGGATTCACTGCAGAATTCTACAAGAAATACATAGAAGACTTAATGTCAACACTCCTCAAACTCTTCAATGAAATTGAAAGAGAAGCAATTTTCCCTAAGTCATTCCTGGAAGCAAATATTACTCTAGTACCAAAACCTGAGAAAGACTCAACTAAAAAGAACTACAGGCCAATCTCCCTAATGAACATAGATGCAAAAATTCTCAATGAAATATTGGCAAACAGGATGCAGCAAATCATCAAGAAAATTATACACCATGACCAAGTGGGATTCATCCCAGGCATGCAGGGATGGTTCAACATACGTAAATCAATAAATGTAATCCACCATATCAATAGAGCCAAAAGTAAGAATCACATGATCATTTCTATAGATGCAAAAAAAGCTTTTGATAAGATCCAACACCTATTCATGATAAGAACCTTACAGAGAATTGGAATAGATGGTCTGTACCTCAATATGATAAAGGCCATCTACGACAAACCAACAGCCAGTGTCATATTAAATGGCCAAAAACTGAAAGCCTTTACCTTGAAATCAGGCACAAGACAAGGATGTCCCTTATCACTGCTCCTATTCAGCATGGTACTGGAAATACTAGCCAGAGCAATTAGACAAGAGAGAGAAATAAAAGGAGTAAAGATAGGAAAAAGAAGAAATTAAATTACCATTATTTGAAGATGACATGATACTCTACATAGAAGACCCCCAAACCTCTGTTGAAAGACTCCTAGATATAATAAATAAATTCAGCAATATAGCTGGATACAAAGTCAATACTTGAAAATCAATAGCATTCTTATACACTAACAAAATCACCGAAAGAGAAATAAGAGAAGCCACACCCTTCACACTAGCATCCAAAAAATGAAATACTTAGGAATTAATCTAACAAAAGATGTAAAAGAGTTGTACAGGGAAAATTATAATACCCTGAAAAAATAAATCAAAGAGGACCTCAGTACATGGAAAGACATCCTTTGTTCATGGATAGGAAGAATAAATATTGTGAAAATGGCCATTGTCCCAAAATTGTTATATAGATTCAATGCAATCCCAATGAAAATACCAGTAACATACCTCATAGATCTAGAGAAATCACTCCTAAAATTCATCTGGAACCAGAAGAGACCTAGAATAGCAAAGGCAATTCTAAGCAGCAAAGCCAAGGCAGGAGGCATCACAATCCCTAACTTGAAGTTATACTACAAAGCTACCATAATAAAATCAACATGGTATTGAAATAAAAACAGACCTGAAGATAATGGAATAGACTAGAAGATACAACTATAAGCACACTCAACCACTTTATCTTTCATAAAGGGACCAAGCACATTCACTGGAAGAATGATAGTCTCTTTAATAAATGGTGCTGGAAAAACTTGCTTTCCATATGCTGAAAACTAAAATTAGACCCATGCCTATCACCATGTACTAAACTAAAATCTAAATGGATCAAAGATCTAAATACTAAAACAGAAACACTAAATTTGTTGGAAGACAAAGTAGGTAAAAATCTTGAAGACACTGGGGTAAGTAGAGAATTCATGAATAAGAACCAAACTGCACGGGAAGTACTTCCCAGAATCAATAACTGGGATCACATCTTATTAAAGAGTTTCTGCATGTCCAAAGAAATCTCCAGCATAGTGAAAAGAAAACCCACAAACTGGGAAAAAAAATGTTAGTGAACTGTCCCTCAGACAAAGGACTTCTGTCTAGAACTTATAAAGAATTTAAAAAAATCAGACCCCCAAAATTCAAAGACCCAATCCAAAAATGGGCATCCGAGATGAACACACAGTTCTCAGATGAACAAATATGAATGGCAAGTAAATACATGAAAAAATGTTCATCATCACTGGTCATTAGAGAAATGCAAATTAAAACCACAGTGAGATTCCATGTCACTCCAGAAAGAATGGCCAGGATCAACGAAACTACCAACCCCAAATGCTGGAGAGGCTGTGGGGAAAAAGGAACTCTTCTGCACTCTTGGTGGGAGTGTAGACTGGTACAACCACAGTGGAGTCAGTTTAGAGATTCCTCAAAAATCTGGGGTTGGAAGTCCCATTTGACCCAGCTATTCCACTCGTAGGCATATTCCCAGAAGAACTGAAAACATCTTACCACGGTGATATATGCACACCCATGTTTATAGCAGCACAATTTGTAATAGCCAGATCTTGGAAACAACCTAAGTGCCCATCAACCGAGGAATGGATAAAAAATTGTGGTACTTTTATACAATGGAGTACTACTCAGCTATAAAGAATGATCACATTGAGATATTTATAAATAAATGGATGCAATTTGAATCTATACTCATAAGTGAAATAAATCAAACTCACATGTATAAATACCACATAGTCTCCCTAGTGTAAGAAATGGTAAGAGTACAGAAGATTTTTTGGTAATCATGGTTCACCATTATATTGCTTTGAAGTCTTATGTTTTCATTCATTGGTTGGAATGGTTTTATTCTGTTTTGTTTGATCTTAATATATGTGATGGTATGAATAGTTACTTTGAAGGAAAGACAATATGGCAGGCATTGTTGATTTAATATCATCTTGCTCTGAAGTCCTACCATGCTCTTGTTTTTCTATTACCATTGGTTCTATCATGTTGTGTCTTATTGGATTATAATATGTATGATAGTATAAACAAATTTTTTATGGAAAATGAGATAATATAGCAGCCATTGTTCATCTTTGGTTATTTGGTTCAGAATGCCTTGCAATACTTTCATTCTCTTGAGTGGTTTTATTCTATTTTGTTATGTTTGACATTATTATGTGTAAAGCTAAGCTCAACTATTTCAAAGAATGAGACATTATGATAGCTACTGTTAATATCCAATTGTCTTGTTGTGAAGTGCTGTGTTGCTTACATTGTTCCTATCTGCTTAGATCTGTCCTCTTTTGTTTTATTCTGTTTAAAATAAAAAAAAATAAAGAAAGGTAATAAGCATCAATTTAAGTCTAAGCAAACAATTCATAATTATTTTTAAATTCTTATTCAAGTACGGGGATGTAGCTCAGTGGCACAGTGCCTGCCTGGCAAGCACAAGGTCTTGAGTTTGAGTCTTGGTACCTCCCCCACCAAAAAAGATTCTTATTCAACAGTTTCGATGTTTTGTTGGTCTAAGAAGTTTTTTATTCTTTGTTTTTGTCTTGTTTTGTTTTGCCCCTCTCTTGGTCATATGTTGCATATTCCTGCTTCTTCTCACATCTAATATCTGCTGACTTACGATTATGCAGTGGAAATTGTCAATAGGACATTGCATCCTTCTTCTCCTCCTTCCTTCCTTCTCAAGAAAACACATGACCAGTTCAATTTCACAACATTTACTCAAGCAAGAAAAATCTCTAGGGCTGGAGATTTAGCTCAGTGGTATAAGCACCTGCCTAGCAAGCGTAAAATTGTGAGTTTGGTCTCCGGTACCAAAAAAGAAAAAAAAAAAAGGAAAAGAAAAAAAGAAAAATCTCTAGAACCTGTCAGCTCTCCAGATGGAAAGAATTCCAGTGCCTTGTCAGGTCCTGCCATCACAGGCTCGGGGTATTGTTTCTAGCCAGGGGAGGGAAAAGCAAGGAACTTACCCGATTGGTTGCAGTCATGGTTTTCCTTCTGGCTAATGTTCTCAGCTTGTAGCCTCTGGTTGACCTAAAGTTCAACTGACACCCAGTTGCTTGGTTATGCAGATATAATCTTAGGTTACTATTTGTTTATGCATCAAACAGGATACAGTTTTCCACGAACAGAGGCTACTTTGGATAAACTTCATCACCCACATACCAGTGTAAGTCAAATTCACTTTAGCAATTTGCTTGGTTCTCTGTACATCAGTTTTTCCCAAGTGGTCCAGCAGAAAATGCCTTTCTATCTGTAGTGTTCTAGAATGTGCACTTCCAGGGCCGTCTGCAGCTCACCGCCCTGAGTCAGCCCTGTCCCAGCTGGACCGGGTAGGGGTGGGGTACACAGGCCAGGGCCCTGGGCTTCTTTCCTGCTGGAGCCCTGTGCTTGGAGCCACCAGATTCCTCCCCTATCTTGAACATTCCCAGCTCTTTCTGCCAAAGGGCATCATTCTTAACCCTTCGACATGCCCACTTTTGGAATGCCCACAACAATGGGGCATAATGAAATGCGTTCTCTTCAATGCTTACTCTGATGCCTGAATTGTTTTAGGTAACACATATGAATTTCATGTAAAAATTTAAAAATGTTCAGTCTTTAGCATAAATGGGTTAACAGCACATGGAGGAGCAGGGTGTGGTTCCACACACCTACATCTCAGCTACCCAGGAGGCTGAGGCAGGAGGATCACCAGTTCAAAGCCAGCTTGTGAGACTAAGATTCTACTTCAAAAACAAAGGAAATAGCTATTCTTTCTAGATGTCAACGTTGTTTTAATTTGCATCTCTTGAATGACCAGAGATTGAACATTTTTTAATGTATTTATTTGCCATTTGTATTACTTCATCTGAGAAGTGTATGCTCATCTCAAATACCCATTTTTGGATTGGGCCTTTAAATTCGGGTGATCTGATTTTCTTCAATTCTTTATATGTTCTAGGTATAAGTACTTTGCCTGAAGGACAACTGGCTAAAATTTGTTCCCACTCTGTGAGTTATCTTTTCACTCTGTTGGTGATTTATTTTGTTGTGCAAAAGATTTTAATAAGATGAGATCCCAGTTATTGATCCCTTGTACTATTTCCTGTGTGATGGGGGCTTTGTTCATGAAATCTTTACCTACACCTATGTCTTCACACCTCACTTCAGAAAGAATGGCTGTAAACAAGAAATCAACCAGTAACAACTGCTGGAAGGGCCGTGGGGCAAAAGGAACCCTTCTCCACTGTTGGTGGAAGTGTGGACTGGTGCAACCACTCTGGAGGTCAGTGTGGAGATTCATCAAAATACTAGGATTGGAGGTCCCATTCTCCCCAGCTATTCCCCTACTGAGTATCTTCCCAGAAGAATTAAAAGCATCATATCACAGTACACCCATGTTTATGCAGCACAGTTTTTAATAGCCAGATCTTGGAAACAACCTAAATGCCCATCAACTGAGGAACCGATAAAGAGGTGGGATTCTTTTTCAATGTATAATGGAGTACTATTTTGCCATAAAGAAGGATACATTCAAGACATTTCTGGGTAAATAGATGCAACTTGAGATCATACTCTTAAGTGAAATAAATATGACTTACATATGTAAACATTGCATTGTCTACCTGAAGTGAGAAACTAAAAGAGAAAATAAGGACCAAAATAAATAATAGACATTGTGAAATGGGAAGAAACTGTTCAAAGAGAAAGAAGAACTAGGGTGAGGGAATGGGGAAAGAAAGGAAGGGGAAAGGGGGGAAAATGATTTTAGGAAGGATAAAATGGAAACAAAGCTTTGTAAGTAGGGAAGGGGAGGATGGGTTGAAGGGAGAAGAGGGAATTGAGAAAAACTAAAATAAGTAATGTACAGGTACAACTTCCCTATGGTGACTAAGATTTTTATGTATATCTAAAATGTACCAATAAACTGAATTATATTTTTAAAAAGAATGAAGGAAAGCAAACAGAAACAGGTATGGTGGTGGACGTCTGTAACCCAGCAACTGGGAAGTCAAGGAAGGAGCATCGCGTTCCCATCCTGCCTGGACAACAGAGTAATGCAGTGACATCCTCTTTCAAAATGACATGAAGTGAAATGGGATGGGATGAGGGTGCAGTGCAGTGTAAAGGCCCTGGATTCAACTCTCAGTACTGCAAAAGGAGGAAAGAGAAAAAAAGAAAAGAAAAAGGGTGTTGAGTCCTAACTCACCCAGACATGTTGCCATGCAGCTGAAAATGGGATTTCCCTACATTATTCTTGGTCACTTTGTTTGCTTCCACTTTTTCACTTTATAGATACTGCATCACAATCTGGGTGTGGTGGTGTACCCCTGTGATCCTAGCACTCAGAAGGCCAACGCAGGAGGACTCCTGTGAGTTTGAGACCAGCCTGAGCTACACAGTGAGCCCTGTCTCGGAAACATTAGAGGGGATTCGAGTGTTCGAACACACCCTCCTGACTGTGAGAACGGTGGGTAAATCATGGTACTGGGGACCTGGCCTAGATCCCCAGTCTCCCAAATGAGTGTACGGCTAAGGCTTAAACAAATGAGACAAGTGGTAATGATTTTAGGGCTCCAGGAGGATCAAAACCCTCTGCAGAGTTAGGGACTCTGGTGGCTAAGACAGGGGATGCCTCTTTGTAGCCTGCATTTATTTAGGGGGTTAGAGTGTAAAACACAGGAAACAGAACAGACCTTAGAAGTGTTTCAAGGACTTTGTAAGTAACAAATGATGTTAATTTAGGAGAATACCTTAGGAGAAGATCTCCATGTTGGATTTCACTACAGGGGTGAAATGCCTGCAGCTAGTCTTTATTTAGTTAATTGGGGTTGGAGCCAGGTGTTCTGCCATTATCTTTTCTTGCCCCAGCCATGCAGCAGCTCTGCCGTGTATTCAATTTCCAGTTTCAGCGGCTCCCAACATCATAGTATCTTTGTAAAAAAGCTGCTGAGAATGCTACATACAGACCTTCTTACTATCTAAGGCACACACCTGGGAATGGAAGTTCAGATCACACATGGCAAGGGAAAAGTCAGAACAAAAGCGAAGAGCCTCAGGGCTGTGGTTGAAATACCATATCCATCACAGGCTCTCACATTCAAGGCTTGGTCCCCAGGGCAGCCTGTCCAGAGCTGGCCCAGAGAGGCGGCTGGATCGTGAGGGTGCTGATGTCATGGGTGAATTAGGCTGGTCAGCTTGGAGCTCCATGGGCTGTCACAGGCGGGCCTGTCTTGGAGGAAGTATAACACCAGGCTCTGCTTTCCAAGGGTTCGTCTCATCTCAGCCTCTCCCTCTCCATGGTTGCCCGGCATGTCCTCTGTCTTGCCCCTCCTCCATGATACTGCTGCCTGGCCAAATCCTACAGCAAGGGAGTCAGCACCCCATGGACTGAAACCTCTGAAACTGTGAGTTAAATAAATCTTCCCTGACTGTATCCCATACAGAGCTAACACAATTGACCTGGGCCCCCATCTTGGAGTGGAAACTGTCATTAATCAGCTCTCAGTCATGCATACAGCTGCACCCCCCTAACTGGTCTACACCCCCAAGAAGGTAGACTAGGTCAAATTGAGGATTCTGAAGCGTTGATCTGTGCAGTGGGCCCCTTTCCAAACTTCCCAGGCATGGAGTCCACACCCGATCCCTTCTTACAGGAGGGTTAACTTCTGTCAGCTATGGTCAGACTCAAGTCTGAACAAGGGAGGTAATTTCCAACCTGCTTGCAGTATAAAGGTATAAAAGAAGCCACCATTCTGTAAAATCTGGGACCACATTTCCAAGACTGTGTTTTCCTAAGATTATAACTGTAGCCCCCAGCTAAGTGTGATTTTCTTTGGTCTTTTTCCTGCCTTTTTTTGAGACAAGGTCTCACTATATAGCTCACTGTGTAAGCTTAACCTTGCTTCAATCTTCTTCCTCTGCCTTCTAAATGCTGGAATTATAGGCACCTGCCGCCACGGCCAGCATCTTCGTTCTCAATTATATTGATTTTATTCTCAGTCAACATTAGGAAGTGTGTATTTTGAGTTTGTTGTTTTTTTGAGACAGGATCTCACTATACAGTTCAGGCTGGCCTTGAACCCTCTATGTACCCCAGGCTGGCCTCAAACTTGCAGCAATCCTCTTGCCTCAGCCCCCAGAATGCTGCCATGGCAGGGATGTGCCATAATGTCTGGTTATATTTTTATTTTTTTAAAGAGATTTCCAAACTGGTTTCCAAAATAATTTTTGCCATTTTTTATTTCCACCAGCAAGACTGAAGAGTATGAACTCAAGGTGCATCCATTTTCCTAGAATGTCTCGAGTTTATCCTTTGTATGGCAGAGTAGTACTCCACTGTATAAAATCTACATCTTCTTTATCCATTCACTAGTTGATGGGCACTTTGGTTACTTCCAAGACTTGGTTATTGCAGACTGTGTCATATAAACATGGGTGTGGATATATAGCTGTGCTATGATGCTTTTCTTTTGGGAAAATACCCAGGAGCAGAATGGCTGGGTCAAATGCATCCGCTAGTCCTAGTTTTTTGAGGAATCTGCACACTGATTTCCACAGTGGTAGCATCAGTCTATACTCCCAACAGCGGAGAAGGGTTCCTTTTATCCCAGCCCCTCCAGCATTGTTACTGGTTGATTTCTTTTCTTTTTTTTTGGGGGGGGGGATGGTATCAGGGATTGAACTCATGACTGCGCACTTGCAAGGCAGGTGCTTATGCTGCTGAGCTAAATCCCCAGTCTCTTACTGGTTGATTTCTTGATGATAGCCATTCTATCTGGGATGAGGTGGACTCTCAGTGTTATTTTAATTTACATCTCTCAAACAGATCGTTTATATCAAGAAGGCATCCTTTAGGCATTCTTTCTGAGTAGGTCAGCTGCTGGCAAATTCTTTTAAAGCTCTTCTGCCTGAGAGTGACTCCATGTCTCCCATTTTTAAAGGATATTTTCATTCAGTGTAGAAATTGGCATGGACAGTTCTTTGTTTTCAGCATTTAAAAAGTGTGTCATTTCCTTCTGGTCTCCCAATGCCATGTTCACACATGTGTGAGTCTGATTTATTTCACTTATGAGTATGGTCTCAAGTTCATCCATTTATGCATAAAAGTCTTAAATTTATCTTTCTTTATGACTGAATAGCACTCCATTGTATAAAAAGACCACATCTTTTTTATTTATTCCTTGATTGATGGGCATTTGGGTTGTTCCCAAGATGTAGCTGCTAGTCTCTCTGTTTGAATGTCCACTTTGTATGCTTTAATTTTGTAACTTGAACAACTATTTCTAAGAGGACAATATGTAATTTATCAACTAAAAAAAGTAATAAGAAATGTAGGAATAATATAACCCCAAATGTATAATTTCTATTGTAAAAAAGAGGAAAAGAAAGGGCTCTAAAGGATATAACTGCATGTATGTTTAAGTGTGTAGCAATGATAACCATATTACTAAGTTTTTGTTGGATCATTGAGCAGAACTATTTGCAGTCTCATGGTTTGAATGTCCACTTTGTGTGCTTTAATTCTGTAACTTGAACAACTATTTCTAAGATGACAGTATATAATTTGTCAACTAGTGATTTCTTAGTGTTTATTTTATTTTATTTCATTTTTTTGGAATTTTGTATTATTGCTTTCTTTTTTTTTTTCGGTTTTGTTTTTTTCTCTTCAAATAAAAAAACATATATAAGACAATTTACAAAATCAGAGTACACTCAAATATATTTGACCAGTTTGAATTACAATAAATTTTTACATTTGTAAGTATAAGCACACTAGTCAGAACTTTTCATGGGTCAATTAACAGAGATCTTTTGTAATAAGAATTAAAAGGAATAAGGCCTTTTATATTTGTGAAAGCAAAAAAAAATTGAGCTGCTATAAACATGGGTGCACATATATCACTGTGGTATGGTGTTTTTAATTCTTCTGGGAAGATACCCAGAAGGGGAATAGCTGAATCAACTGGAACCTCTAATCCTAGTTTCCTGAGGAATCTCCATACTGATTTCCACAGTGGTTGAACCAGTCTACACTGCCACCAACCATGCAGAAAGGTTCTTTTACCCCAAGGCCTGCCAGCATTAGTGACTGGTTGATTTCTCGATGATAGCCATTCTTTCTGGGGTGGGTGGAATCTCAGTGCTGTTTTAATTTGCATTTCTCGAATGACCAGTGATGGTGAACACTTTTTCATATCTTTCCTTGCCATTTGTATATCTTCATCTGAGAAGTGCTTATTCATCTCAGATGCCCATTTTTGAAATGGGTCTTTGAATTTTGGGGGCCTGATTTTTTTTCAATTCTTTATGTTCTAGATAGAAGTCCTTTGTCCAAGGGACAATTGGCTAAAGTTTTTTCCCTGTTCTGTGGGTTTTCTTTTCACTCTGTTGGTGATTTCTTTTGATGTGAAAAAACTTTTTAATAAGGTTAGGTGCTGTCAATTCTTTGAAATACTTCCCATGCAGTCTGGGTTTTGTTCTTGAACTCTCTACCTACTCCTGTATCTTTAAGATTTCTACCTTATTGTTTCCAGTAGATTTAGTGTTTCTGTTTTAATTTTTAGATCTTTGGTCCATTTTGATTTTAGTGTAGTGTGTAGTGACACATATGAATCTAGTTTTAGTCTTTGGCATGTGGAGAGCCAGTTTTTCTAGTACTATTTACTTATTTATTTTCTACCGGGAGGGAGTCCTTTAATAGAGATTGCACAGATGGGAGACACATTGGGCCCTTAACAGCAGAGGTGGTGGTGTCCTCCTGCCACCTGTGGTACTATTTATTAAAGGTGCTATCTTTTATCCAGTGAACATATTTGGCCTTTTCATCAAAGACAAAGTGCCTGAGTGTGTTTAGAGTTTTGTCTGCATCTCCTAATCTGTTCCACTGATTCTCAGGTCTGTTTTTTTTTTTTTTGCCAGTACCATGCTGATTTTATCACAGTAGCTTTGTAGTATAATTTCAAGTCAGAGATTATGAAGCCTTCTACCTCACCTTTGTTGCTCAGAATAGCTTTTGCTATTCTAAGTCTCTTCTGTTTCCAAATGAATTTTAGGAATGTTTTCTCTAGTTCTGTGAGGTATGCTAATGGTATTTTGATTGTTACTGCTTTAACTCTGTATAATAATTTTGGGAGTATGGCCATTTTTCACTGCATTGGTTCTTCTTATCCATGAGCAATGGATGTCTTTCCATTTTCTGATATCCTCTTCAATCTCCTTTTCAGAGAACTGTAATTTTCAAAGTATAGACTTTTTGTGGTGTTAGGGATTGAATGCAGGGCCTTATGCATGCAAGGCAAGAGAGCTACCACTGATCCACATCCCCACCCTCAATGTATGAATCTTTTACTTCCCTTAGTAGAATGGATTCCTAAGTGTTTTATTTCATTTATTTTTTGGATGCTGTTTTGAAGATACGCTTACCCTAATTTCTTTCTCAGTGAATTTGTTGTTTGTGTATTCTATTGAGTTTTGAGTATGGACTTTGTATTCAGCTACACTACTAAATTTGGTTATTAAATCTAGAAGTCTTTGGGGGCATTTTTAGGGTCTTTTATGTAGAGTATCATGTCATCCACAAATAACAGTAATTTAACTTCCTCCTTTGCTATTATTATTATTTTTATTTCTTTCTCTTGTCTAATTGCTCTGGCTAATGCTTCCAGAATTATATTAAATAGGAGAGGTGATAGTGGCCATCTTTGTCTTGTTCTTGATTTTAGAGTGAAAACTTTCAGTTTTTGACCATTTAGTATTATGTTGGCTGTTGGTTTGTCATAGATGACTTTTATCAGATTGAGATAAAGACCATCAATTCCAATTTTCTGGAGGGGTTTTATCATGACTGAGTGTCGGACTTTGTCAAATACTTTTTCTGCATCTATTGAGATGATCACGTGATTTTTTTTCTTTTGCTCTGTTGATATGGTGTATTACATTTATTGATTTGAATATGTTTAACAAATCTTGTGTGGATACCTAGGATGAATACTAGTTACTCGTGATCTTCCTGATTATTTGCTGCATTTTGTTTGCCAGTAGCTTATTGAGGATTTTTGCATCTATGTTCATCTGGGAGATGGGCCTGTAGTTCTGTTTTTTGGTGGGGATCCTTCTCTGGTTTTGGTATCAGGGTAATAGTTGCCTCTAGGAATGAATTTGGGAGTATTGCTTCCCTTTCTATTTCATTGAAGAGTTTGAGGAGTTATAGCATTAGATCTTCTCTAAATTTCTTGTAGAACTCAGCTGTGTATTCTTTTCTTTGTTGGTAGATCTTTAATTGCATTTTCAATGTCATTGGTTGATATTGGGTTATTTAGAATTTTTATATCTTCTTGATTCAGCTTTTGCAGTTCATATGTATCTAGGAATCTCCATTTCACCTGTGTTCTTCATTTTATTAGAATAAAGTTTCTTGAAGTAGGTATTGGTGATGTTCTGGATTTCGGTGGGATCTGTTGTGATTTTACCCTTTTCATTCTTAATTGCATGAATCTGAATCTTTTCTTTCCTTTTTTGATAAGGTTAGCTAAGAGTTTATGAATTTTATTTAATCTTTCAAGAGAACAACTCTGATTCATTGATTCTTTGTATTGTTTTCTTAGCCTCAATTGGCATTAATTTCTGGTGTGATCTTTAAAATTTCTTCCCTCAGATGATCTTTGGGCTTAACTTGTTCTTCTCTTTCTAGAAGTTTGAGATTCAACATTAGGTTATTTGTGCTTGTTCTGTCTTCCTGATACGGGTATTCACTGCTATAAGTTTCCCTTTAGTATTGCTGTTATTGCATCCCATAAGTTCTACTATGAAGTATTGGCATTATTGTTTAGTTGCAGATACTGTTTAATTTCTTCTTAACTTCATCTGTGACCCATTTGGTGTCCAGTAGACTGTTATTTAATTTCCATGTATTTATGGAATTCTTGTAGTTTCTTTTGCCGTTGATTTCTGATTTTATTACAGTATGGTCACATAATACGTATGCATGGATTGATTTCAAGTCCTCTGCATCTACTCACACATGTTGGCCTGCATGTGGTCTGTTTTGGAGAACACCCCACGTGTAGCTGAGAAGAATGTGTACTCTGATGTTGTGGGGTAGAATTCTCTGCAGACATCTATCAAATTCCCTTGTTCACAGGTTTGGTTTAGTTTTGATATTTCTTTATTGATTTTTTTCTATTGATCTATTCATGGCAATGGGGTGTTGAGGTACCCCATTATAATTGTGTTAGTGCTTATTTGATTTTTCATGTCCATTAGTATTTCTTTTATATAATTGGGTCTCCTGAACTATATTTGGTGCATGAATATTATGATTGTGCATATTTAGTATTTGGCAATATATATTTATGATTGTAATCTCTTCTTCTTGGGATTATCCCTTGATAAGAATGTAGTGACCTTTTTATTTCTTTTGATCTGTCTTGGCTTGAAGTTTACATTGTCTGCAAATAAAATACCTACCCCAACTTTTTTTCTGCATTCCTGTGTCATGGAATATTGTTTTCCATCCTTTGACTTTCATCTATGAATTTCTTTTTGTGTTAACTGTGTTTCTGTATGCAGCATATTGTTCGATCTTGTTTCTTGATTCATTCTTCTAATCTATTTCTTTTGATTGGTGAGTTGAAACCATTTACACTGATGATTATAACTGACATATATTGGTTTATCCTTGTGGTATTATGGTCTGCTCTTGGTTCCTTGTCTTTTTCTCTGTTTAATTGCTTTTCCTGTCTGGTAGCTTATTCCTATTGGTGTTCTTTGATTTGTGCACATTTTTATCTCTCTATACAGTATCTTTCAGAACTCATTGTAGAGCTGGTTTGAAGCATGAATTTCTCAGTTGTTCTTTGTTATGGAAGTATCTTATTTCTCCATTAACTCTGAAGGATAGTTTTGCAGGGTACATCATCTAAGTAGGAAGTTATTTTCTTTCAGGACTTGCAATACTTCACTTCAATCTCTCCTTGACTTAAGGGTTTGTGCTAAGAAGTCAGCCATAATTCTGATGGGCTTTCCCTTATAGGTGATTTGTTTCTTTCCTCTAACTGCTTTTGATATTCTATTCTTGAGCTGAATTTTTGGATTCTTGACTATTTTTTATTTTACATTAACCACTTATATTTGTGTATGTGTATTTTTTTTATTTTGCTGTTTTCTTCTTTAAAATTACCCATTTCATTCTGGATATCATCAGAAAACATTTGAAGACCAAACAATATGCCTACATCAGTTTTGGGTGATATATTATATAATGTCATTCTGCATTATATACTTTTTTATTTAAAGAAAAAGAAAATGAGACAGAAAGAGGGTAGAAATGATACAAAATTTAAAAACAAAACAAAAAACAAATCACAAATAATAACCAGTAAGAAATCACTAATTGATAATTACATATTTTCCTCTTAGAAGTAGTTGTTCAAGTTACAAAAGTAAAGCATACAAAGTGGACATTTAAACAGTGAGACTACAACCAGTTCTGTTCATCTCTCCAACAAAAACTGAGTAATATGGTTATCAATCCTACACACTTAAACATACATGCCTTATACCCTTTAGAATACTTTCTTTTCCTCTCTTTTTTTCTTTACAATAACTATAATCCAGTCTTGTAAACTGTTTAGAAGTTCTACACATGTATACGTCTCTACATGTATACCTAGCCTGTCTGTATTAGAAGGAGAAACAAATAAAAACAAGTCAACAATGCAAATTCCTAGAGAAACATGAAAAAGACATATAAAACCACAAAACTAGGTGATCTATGGTAGTTACTATGACGTCTCTTGTTATTTTCAATAAAATTGTCTATATTGTCAGACATAGTATAATTAAACTTAGCAGTATATAGCACTATTAATAAAGACCAAACACTGGCGACATTATAGGACTTCAAAGGCAGTTAGTAATTAAACCAGAATGGCTATCCTATTGAATCTTTTCATCTTCAGAGTAGTTCCTCTACTCTCAGCCTTGATACTCTCAAGCATACCAGATTCACATAAAATAAGTCAAGACAAAACAGTGATATAGCCAATCTTCTCTGCCTCATCTCTGCTATGCTATTTTTCTGTCATTATTGTTTACTTTTCTCCTTCATTCTGTCTGCCCCTTTCATTGAGGCCTTTCTGCCATTGTTCCTGGAATCCTGGTGATTTTCTTCTCTCTCTCTAGAATGTCCTTCAGTATTCTCTGCAGGGTTGGATTGGTGGTCATGAACTCCCCCTTGACTTAAGGGTTTGTGCTGAGAAGTCAGCCATAATTCCTCTTTGTCGTGTAAATATCTTGTCTCTCCATTAATTCTGAGAGACAGTTTTGCAGAGTACATCATTCTGGGTTGGAGGTTATTTTCTTTCAGGGCTTGGAATATTTCATCCCAAGCTCTTCTTGATTTGATAGTTTGCATTGAGAAGTCTGCTGTAATTTTGTTGAGTTTTCCTTTATAGGTAATCTGTTTCTTTTCTCTGACCACTTTTAATATTCTGTTCTTGTAATGGATTTCTGGGATCCTAATTATTATATGTCTGGGTGTAGATCTGTTTTGGTTGTAGCTGGCTGGAGTCTGTATGCCTCATATATCTGAACATCACTTCCATTTCCTATGTTTGGGAAGTTTTCCTTAATTATTTCTGTGAATAGCCTTTTTATTTCATTTGTATTTGTCCCTGCATCTTTGTTCACATTTTATTCTTAGGTTATAAATACTCTTGTCATCTTCTAGCCTTTGTATCATTACTTCCTGGTTCCTTGTTATTTTTAAGAGATCCTTCCTTTCATGATCATATGTCACAAATCTATCTTCAAGTTTTGAAAGTCTGTCTTTAGTTTCTGTTAAGAAGTTTTGCCAGCTTTCAATGGAGTTTTTAATTTCTTAATATTCTCTTTGGATCTGTTTCATGTATTCTAGATTTCGGTTATATTTTCATCAAAGGCTTCTCTCCTTTCTCTGGGTTCCTCCATTCTTCCATTTGTGTCTTGTTGAGGAGTGCCCAGCATTTCTTTTATTAATCTTCTTATATCTTGCTTCACCTGAGTTAGAATTTCACATTTAAATTCGTCAATGAGGGCTGGGCGTGGTGGCTCACGCCTGTAATCCCAGCACTCGGGAGGCTGAGGTAGGAGGATTGTTGTGAGTTCGAGACCAACCTGGGCTACAAAGTGAGCTCAAGGCCAGTCTGAACTGCATAGCGAGACCCTGTCTCAAAAAGACAAAAATAAATAAATAAATTCGTCCATGAGTATTTCTTTATTTCTGATGAGGCTGTGTCTGATATTGCATGTTTTCTGCCCTCAACCTCCTCCACATTTACCTCTCCTGGATTCACTTTCCGTTGTTTGGTGGTTGGAGGCTTTTTGCTGTTTCTCTGTCTTGTCATGTTTCTGGTTTCTCTCAGATGTGTGAGTGGTGGAGGTCTCTAGGCCTTTCTTATTGCTTACAGTTTTTGTGCAGCACACTGGCTCAGATTCTTGACTATTATATCTATTGATATAGATTCATTTTGGTCATGGATAATAGAGTTTTATATGCCTCACTTATCTGTATGTCAAACTTTTTCACTACTTGGAGAGTTTTCTGCTATTATTTCTGTGAACAATTTTTTTTATGTCATTTTTGGTGGCTCCTGTTTTTTTTCATTGACTCCAATCAATCTTATATTATTCTTGCTTGCATCATCTTGCAGCTGTTGGATTGTTTTTCGTGGTCCCTTGTTATTTTTAAGAGATCTTTCTTTTTGTGATTGCAAGCCACAATCTTGTCTTCAGGTCTGGTCTGAAATTCTGGTTTTACTTTCATTGAGGCCATACTGCCAATTCTGAATGGAATTTTTGATTTCCTCGGTATCTGTTTGAATCTTTCTCATGAATTCCATTTCTTTCCTATGTGGGGCATTCATGGTTTCCATCATTCTCCTATGCTGCTCTATTTTTTAAATCTATGTCTACTCTAGACTTGCTAAGTAAGTCTTTCATTACGACCATCATCTCTCTCTTTTTGGGGGGGAGGTACTGGGGATCAAACTCATGACCTTGTGCTTGCCAGCCAGGTGCTTATGCTGCTGAGCTAAACCTCTGGCCCCATCATCTCTTTTTTTTATCTGGGAGATTATTTCTGATCTGATACCTCCATAGTCTGGTACACCTGTTTTTGAACTTCTGCTGCTATCATTTCAGAAATTTCAGAGGGCCGGCCTCCATTTTCTTCTCCCTCATTGTCCTTTGGACTTGTTCTGGGTGGTTTGGTGGTCTGGGGATTGGTTTTGCTTCTATTCCTTGTCATTTTCTATTATTGTATTTTTTTTCTGTAGATTTCTTATAGTATGTAGCTTTATCACTAATACTGACCTCTCCCTAGGAAATGTCTGTTTTTTAGAGATGTCTTCTATGTGCAGGAAATTATTAGCCTTTGTGTGTGTCCCACGATCCTATCTTCTCAATTTATTAAGAATGAGTTGTTGCTATCTATTTGGCTTAGCTGCCAATCCTTTGGTACTGGATTATGGTTATAGTTATGACCCCAGGCAGTCACAGTATTGCTACAGAAGGGAGAATAGCTAATTACAACTTGTACAATGTCATGGCTAATATATTACAATTAGCAACAATAATAGCATCACACAATGCCTAGAATCTGACAAACTGTAGCAACTCTTGACTTGGTATCTTTAACCATAGGGGCAAGATCTACAATTATATAATAGAAACCCAAATCAGGAACTTGTATGCAATGAGTTTCCTCCTAGAAGACTGATTATACTCTATACTGGGGAATTTAAGAGCTATAGGAGATGAAGCAGAGAGAGAGAAATGAAGAGAAATATAGTCAAGGCAAGGCTGGAGCACAAAGGATGATCATGCAAGCTTTGGGAAACTGGAGAAGAGGGCAGGAGAAAATGAAGGAGAAAGCAAAAGATTACTGAAGCAAATCAGAAGTTAGGGACAATATTCACTCACATAAAGATATCCTAAGACTAAGTGAGATGAGGAGAGAAAGAAGATGAATAGAAGAGGACAGAAATGTATGTATAAACCTAAGAAGGAAAGAAAGAAAGAACCAAAACAGACAATAGAATGGAAACAGCACACACAAAGAAAAAATAATTCCTCTGGTGTCCACTTTTCCATGGCAGTGTCTAAATAGAGTCCACCAATTCTGCAGCAGGCTTGGTGTTGGATTGGAATTGAGGCTGATCTTGGCCTCTGGACATCACTCACCCCTGAGTTTGCCAAGGTGCTGTGACCAGTCCTTAGCCAGCAGCTTTCTTGGTGCCCACCCAGTACTCCTTACCCTGTTTGCCTCTGCGCCTCACTGCTGGTTGCTGTGGTGCCCTGGAACAGAGACAGCCCACAGCAGCTCCCAGTCCCAGGTGCATCTGGCCCCCAGACCTCGCAGGGCCTGCCCCATTCCACAACAGCTGGCTCCTCCCATGTGCTCTGCCCTCCTTGTCCCACGCTGCACTGGTGGTCACAAGTTTGTCCCTCGCTGGTTGTCGCAAGTCTGAGGAGTGCTGGCTTCTCGGCCCAACGGTGCTTCTGCCATTGTCCCAGTGGAGGAGTGCGTGTTTCCCACTCCTGGTCTTTGCAGGGCAGGTAGCAGGTCAGAAGGGGTTGCTGACTTCCCAGACCAAAGGAGCTTGTGTTGCTGGCTGCCAGTTGCTGGTCACAGGGCAGAGAAGTGCTTGTCCTGGGTGCTGTGGGATGGTCTAAGCCCCTGTTTTGTGCCAGCCTTAGGGCAAAAGTTGTGCTGTTTCATTATCAATTCTCAGAGCTGTGGCTGATCCCTAACTGGTTATGGGGTTATGAGGTTATAGTGCTTGACAGGGAAAGAAAAAGAAGAAGAATGGAAAAAAAGCCCCCAAACCCAACAACAACAACAACAAAACTGGTAGCCCATTAAGAACTTGTAGCAGCAAAATTTGTTGCCAGGCTACAGCGTCGTCTGTTTGCAGGGTGTCAAAAGAAGCCAGGGGCCTTGTCTTCTAAGTCTATCCTGTGTGGCTTGAGTTTGCCACACCTTTGCTGTTTCTGTTTGTGTGTGTGTGTGTGTGTGTGGTGGGGGGGCAGGGAGCTTCCTGGAATGGCAATTCCTGCTCCAATCCAGACCCCGCCAGCAGGAAACTCTGGCAGCCCTGTGAACTGGTTTATCATTTTATAAAGTCTTACGCCTGTTTTCTTTGATCTACAAGTCTCTTATCTCAGATTAATTTTGGTATCAGGTATGTGTTCCTCCCTTTCTTCCACTGATCTGTGTTTTTAGTTGATTTCCTCTGAGAAACTCCAATGTGAGTCTTCCTTTATTCAGCCCTATTGAGCCGGGCATGAAGGCGGACGCCTGGAATCCCAGCGCTTGGGAGGCTGAGGCAGGAGGATAGTGGTTAGTTCAAGACTTATCTTGGGTTACAAAGTGAGCTCAAGGCTAGCCTGAACTGCATTAGGGAGACCCTGTCTCAAAAAGACCAAAATAAATAAATAAAATATTCTGCCCTGTTGAATCTCTCCCTAACTGGGTTCTATAGAATGCACTGCTCCACCCAGTGTCAGAAGCCCGCACCTTCTTTACAAGTGCTCTTGGAGCATAGACCAAGACAGTCTGTACACAAGTTACACAGTGAGTGTAACAAACTTACAGAATTGAAATCATACAGTATATTCTCTGATCACATCCCAATGGAATAAAATTAGAGATCAATAACAGAAAGATAACTGGGAAATCCCTGGATATTTGGGAGCTACACAGTGCTTTTCTGAGTAGTCCATGAGTCAAAGAGGAAGTCTCAAAATTTAAAAAAATATTGAATGAAAATGGAAACCCATCTGGGCGTGGTGGCACACACCTGTAAATCCTGCATTTGGGATGAAGCAGGAGTTCAAGACCAGCCTGGGCTACAAAGTGAGTTGAAAGCCAGCATGAACTACAGAGCAAGACCTTGTCTCAAAAAAAAAAAAAAAAAAAAAAAAAAGGGGAGAAAATAAAGAAAGCAAATGAAAACTTACCAATCTAAGCTCATACCTCAAAAAACAAAAAAGAAGTACAAAGTTAACCCAAAGGAAGGAGAAGGGAAAAAAATAATAAAGCTATGAGCAGAATAATTTCCAGTGGACCCTCAGCCTCCACGGGGATTGGTGCCAGGAGACCCCTTGGAGACCCAAACCCTCAGATGCTCAGGACCCTTATGGAGAGTGGAGTCCTATTGGCAGTGAAGCCAGGCACCTCCTGCTAGCTCATCTCCAGATGACTCATAATGCCTAACTTGGTGTAGATGCCAACAGTTGTTAGAGTGCATCGTCCGGGGAATGGCAATGAGACAGTCTACAAAGATCAGCAGACTTAGAAGAATGCTGAGAAGTTTGCTGGATCCTGGGATATGAGCCCTGTGACACAGAGGGTTGACCATCCCTGAAGCAGAAAGGCAACCCAGCCTCTTGAAATGGGATTTTCTAAAGGGACTTTGGACAAATCCTGGGCCTTGGCATCTGAGAGCTCTTTATTCTCAAGGAAGGTCTTTGATGAGGCAGAAGGAGTCCTGTGATCCCTCTGTGACCTTGGTAGTAGGTTGAGCCCCAGGGTCTCCCCACTTGGCCTTTGGTCCTTGCAGCAGACACACTGCCATGATGGGACCCAAGGCTGAGTGGCCTAGGTAAAACAGAGACACCGTTGGGTGGACCATCCATGGGAAGGGTGGGCAGAGCAGGCCCCAGTAGCAGCTGGATCCAAGGCCTCCAGCATCAGTAGGGTGGCACCTTTACCCTTCTTACTGAATTTCCATGAACCAGATGGCACAGCTTTTAGGACCTCTTGGCACTACCTTGGAGCTATGCAAAGCAGAAAGGGCTCCTAAACCAGCTTCTATAGACACATCTCAGGGCAGGGATCTGATTGGTTCTCTTTGAGTCATGTGACCACATCCAGGCCAATCCCTGCAGAACAGGGACAGCCTGGCTGCTGAGCTGGGAAACCTGCTGTGTCCTCCTGCCTGGGCAGTCAGGAGGGCTCCTTAGGAGGGTCCCAGAGCAGGTTGTGGCATGTGGGGAAGGCCGAGCCACCCTGGTATCACCATTGCTGGGATGAACCCAGCAAAATAATGGGAAACAGTCGCTCCAAGCCCCAAGCCTCTTGCCTGCCCAGGGTTGGGGATGCAGAGGAGTCTTTTTCCAGCCTGGTCCTTGACTGGCTGGGTCCTGAGAGGCCTTGGACCCAGCTGTCCACGCTGGGCCCCTTCCAGAGGCCGAGCTTTAGCTTCTGCCCTTGCCTCCTTGGAAAGCTACTTCCAGTGATGTACGAAGGCACAAGAACCCAGGCAGGAATGTGCAAACAGAATATAATTTTTATAATCTATTTTTTTTCAAAAAAATTTTTTTTGTACCAAGGATTGAACTCTCGACCTTGCGCTTGCCAGGCAGGTGCTTATGCTACTGAGCTAAATCCCCGGCCCTCAAATTATATTTTTAATTATTTCCCATTCCTCTATCCTCCCCTCAACCCCTCCTCAATCCCCATTTATAAAAGCTTAGTTTCCATTTCTTTCTATTCTCATTTTTTTCCTTTTCCCTTGTTTCCCTCTGCTTTTGAACTTTTTCTTCCTATTTCACAATACCTCTTGTACACTTGGGTCCCTATGTTCACTTTTGGCTTCTCACACCAGAGAAACAATGCAGTATTTATACGTGTGTCTGGTATAATCTATTGTTTGTTCATATTATTCATATTCTATGAAGTACAGTCCATAAATGACCTATTATTACAGGCGGTAAGTTAGATAGAAATTAATGCACCGTCGGGGCGGGGAGGGGGGGGGACTAGGCCTTCAAAGAAGTCGGCACAAAATAAAGACATCAGAGCTGTGGATGGGGGCGCGCGAAGAGGCTGGGCTGCGGGGCGGAGATGCAGTAGCCAGGCCGCACGCCGCCCTGGAGACAGAGGACATCCCGCAGCGGTGCTGCGACCAGCACCCGGTGGCCCAGCGGGCCCAGGCAGACCTCAGGCTCACAGCGGGGGCCCAGAATGCCGGGCAGCCCGCCCCTCCCTTTCCGGGAGCACCTCTGCTCTGCCACGCCCCTGCGGGGCATCCCTCTCCCTCCGGCCGGTCAGCCGAGCAGCTGGCGCTGACGCTGTGGTTGGCTGTAGTTACCCACCATGTGGTCTTGCTGTGTCAATTACTCCTGGCAAAGGGCCTGGGGTCGCCCACTCAGGACCCCTCCTGGAAGCTATTCTTCCCCTCGTTCCCCATAAAACTCTCCTCCTCCTTTGGTTCCTTACTTCATTCCTTGATGTCCTGAGATCACAAACTGACGTCTAACAGGTCGGGAGTTGTGTTTCTCCTTTTCACTATTGCAGCTGACAGTTGTTCTTTCATCTATGTGTCTCCTTCCTCTTCTTTTTCCTTCTCCTTCTTTTGTTGTTGTTGCAGGACTGGAAATTGAACCTGGCCAAATCCTTGGCCCATTTTTAAGTTCTAATTCTGAAACTGGTCTTCCTAAGTTACTAAAGTGCCCAGGCTAGGTTTGAACTTGCAATCATCCTGTCTCAGCCTCCCAGAGTGCTGGAATTACAGGTGTACACTGCTACACCTGGCTTTGTATGTCTTATTTTCTCATTAAAATTTGTAAAGTGTTACAATAAAGTTGATATTCCTTTATTCTTTCAGCCTGAACTCCACTGTCTTTATTCTCTGACTTTGAGAAAAATCTATCATGAATTTAGTGTTTATCTTTTATTACACTTTTGCTGTTTTCAGCTGAGTGGGTGTTAAATAGGTAATTTGCACACACAGGCCAGAGTCTGTGAGGTGCAGAGAAGAAAATTCCCTTCACACACTGTGCTGTTGGGTGGCCTTTGCCCAGTGCAGCTCTGGCAGTGTGCAAAGATGCTGTCACTTGGGCTGTGGCCTCTGGCCATCTTTTCTTTCTTTCTTTTTTTTTTTAATCTTTTTTATTTTATTTATTTATTTATTTTATTTTTTGGCCATCTTTTCTTGCAGCAGTTTGAGTTCTAGTGGTTGGGCTGTTACAGGCAGCTGAGTTAGTCAGAAATAGGCTGTCAGACAGGGCTGGGCCTTGGAAGCAGACCAGATACCTTGCAACCTTCGAGAGAAGACAATCAAAAGGGGAAACAAATGCAGCCACACCCTAATATAAACATCAGGGATTGATATTCTAGATAGGTGTGGATCACCTTGAGGAAGCTAGGAGGCACTATCCCAACCGCCTATTCGGTCAACGGCTCTTTAAGCAAGCTTGCTTGCTACTTGACTTGCTTCCCCATTTGTCCTTGATTTAATCAATTTTACTTGAACAATTAATCTTATTGGTTGACCACAGTTCTGTCCCACCTCAAGTTTATCTGCCTTGCCAGTTCCTGTGTTTTCCCCATCTCACCTCGTGATTTTGCTCTATAAAGTTCGCAAGAAAAGACAGTCTGTGGCAACCCACTCGGGACTCCTTCTGTCTCTTTCAGACAGAAGCTTTTTTCTCTGAATAACTATATTCTGCTCATAACCTCTGTTGTTCCTAAAATTCATTCTTCGATTTTAGAGAACACGAGCTCCTACTGGACATCTAGTAAGTGGGGAGTTTTGTCCTTCTGTATCTTTAGGCAGGGGGAAGGGGGAAAAGGGCCGGCTGCTTTTCTTGTTTTCTTAAGATGCAAATGACATTTTCTGGTACCCTATGGGTCAGGTCAGGATGTCTCACCCGTCACTATGAGGGTGCATGGGAAACACAGTCTGGATCTCGGCTTTTCTACCGAGATATGGAGCTCCATTCTGTGACCAGGGAAGGAGGAAGAATGAACCATCCAGGGGTGATTCTGCAGGCTCTGTTCAAACCCCCTGAAGTGGAAACATCCCAGCTAGCTGAGAGCAGGCAGACACGGGGGCCACTTGCTACACAGGACCAGCTCTGCTTCAGGGAAAGGCAGCACCCTGGGAACCAAGAGGGGCTGTGAGGCTGGCGGTCTCCCCAGAGCTGTGCCTCTGTCTGAATGCCGCGCTTTTTAAGAAAAGTTGTTTTTCCAAGTCCTCGGCTGGTTGCCTTCTCATACACAGAAACCCTGCCGGCCTAGTGGGCTGGAGGGACTCAAGCAGGGGAGGCGGGCGGGCAGGTGTCCAGCAGGCTGGGCTGGCTGTGGGGACAGGACGGGACATGCTGCCCTGGACAAACAGAGCGCTGGGAGTGGACCTGGGACCAGCTGCCCTGGACATCCCCGCAGTGAGTAGTGGGTCCTAGACACCTCGTCACTGCTGGAGCTAGTGAGTCCTGGGCACCAAGCCACCCAGACAGGAGCAAAGGGCCCTCCTGCCGGAAAGGGACCGCTCTGGAGTAGGTCTTCCCACTGCCTGCAGAGGGAGCAGTCAGCTCGGAGTCTAAGAGCAGCACCTTCCACAGGGGTGTGTGCTGGGCAGGGCTGGGTGGTGCCTGTCCTGGCTTCCTGGCTGCCCTACCCCAGCCTTCATGGGCAGGCCACGGGCGTGAAGACCAGACGCCCCACACTCTGGGAGGCCCTGGGGGCAGGCGACACGCTGGCCTTGGTCAAAGGTCAGGAGGTGTAGTGGGGGAAACCTGTCACTGCTCTGTGAGGAAATGAAGGGAACAGAGGACAGTCCTTGAATGTTCCCTAGGAGAGACCGGGCCTGAGGTCTCTCTGCAGGGTCTGCTTGGCCTCTGCTTTCCTGAGCTGCTCAACCAGGGCTGGGCCAGCTGAAGGCCTTGGCTAGGCCAGGCTGGGCTCCTGGAGTCTCACCGCCCCCCTTGGCAAAGGGAACTGGGTCAAGCCCCAGCCTGGCAGAAGCACTCCCAAGAGGTGTGGAGGCTGCTGTGTGGGTGGCAGGGGTGGGACCTGCTTTCATAGGAGGGTGGCACTAGGCCTTGTGGCAAGGCCTCCCTGGAAAGGGTCCCCTGCAGCCCACCGAGGGAGGAAGCTGCCCTGGCCACCAGAGCAGCACTGTGTGCTTACAGCAGTGCTGAGGCACAGGGACACCTGCCCCCGACTGCACTCTAGTGGAGACTTTGAGATGCACCTGATCAAAAGCAAACTGATTCTGCAGAACTTTTAGGAGGCAACCGAGCTGGGCATGGGGACACAGCCCTGGAATACTGGCACCCTGAAGGCTGAGGCATTACAAGTTTAAACCCAGCCTGGGCCAACTGAGTGATTTAATAATCCTTGTTTCAAAGTAATAAAAAGGGCTGGAGATGTGACCACCAATTGTTCAAAATGAAATTCAAATGACACTAGACCAAATATACCTATGCTAAGAAAGGTGGAAGCAAGGAGTTTGTGTGGGTAAAGGAGACAGGAGATGTAGGGAAGCTGGTAGTTGTGACTATTGATTTTTTGGACTAGAGCAGTCGCGGAGCCTTCTGAAGAGGTCATCAGGGCTGCTGGACACATGGTGTGTAGTGTCCTGGAAGGTAGTCCTTGTCAGCAGGACGCTAAGGGGGCACCTCCTGCAGCCCAGTATGGCTCTTGTGAGGCGGGGACTCAGGGCTATTCTGAGGAGCACAGCCTGCGTGCATACAGGCGACAGTGAACCCTGGCTAAAAGTGGCTGAGGAAGTGCCACCTCCGGGTGACTCAGCTGAGCCTGAAGAGGCCCTGGGGCTCCCCATGTGCAGATCCAGCCTGCTGCACAGGGCCGAGAGGCAGGAGGTCCCGGCATCAGTTGTCATCACCAGGGTGTGCACTGGTTGAGTCCTGAGAGGCAGCTGGCTCAGTTCATTTGATGGAGCCTGGGCCTGGGTCCTGGGACTGAGACCAGAGCACACACTCACGCTGAGGACACCTGGGGCTTCAGGGCGTCACGGCGTGGTCCCTCTACCTGGGCTGGGCCTGGACTGCGTGCCAGAACGGACCCCTTTCCTTGGCAGCTCACTGTGTGCGGTCAGCTGTCACTGGCAACAGAAAAAGAACTAATGCAGTGTAGGTATGTGCATCTGCCATCTGCAGTTGTTCTGAATTAAACTGGTGGGGAAAAAAAGAGTTCGCTGCAAATATGACCTAAGGCTGTCGGCCGGCCTGGCAGCCTTTCTCACCTGTTGTCATCTTTCCAAACAGTGTAGCAAGTGATTCCTCACCGCGACTCTTTGCGGGGTGAGAATGCCTCACTGCCGGTCCTGCAGGAGGCCGAGAGCCACAATGCGTGCGCTGAGGCTGAGGTTGCCAGGTGGATGCTGGCAGAGGGCAGGGCGGGGGGCTGTGACCCCCCACAGACCACAGCACACAGTGGTCCTTTTCTGGTTTATTTCATCTGCTAACATTCATTCTCGACCTAGACAAACAATTAGGTGATTATGACCTGCTTCTCCATCAGCAACTCATTTTTTTTCTATGAATAACCAAAAGATTTCTCAACACTTTTTTTGTTTTTTGATAAGCTATAAATAAATAAAGCTTTAAACGCTCCTGGGTTCAAGTGAAACAGTTCCAGTTCCCAAATAGTTCACAGACTTGTTGCTTGGACAGTTCTGCAGTCCCTGGCTCCCCTCCAGGGAACCCGTCTGGAGGGACATCTGTAGATCTGTAGGGTGCTTGGTGACCACTGTGTCTGCTCAGCCCTGGAGGACCGTGGGGTGGGGGCAGAGTTAGAGAGTAGGAATGGGGCCACCCTGTCCTTGATGTCCTGGGAAATGCCATGGGCACGAGGAAGCTTTGCCCCAGTGCGGGCAGCTTGAGTGGGCAGTGCTGGCCAGACAGCCAAGGGCCAAGGATGGCACTGGCCTGGGGCAGGGCTGCTCTTCAAATGCAGCAGAGACCGAGGGGAGACCCATGCTTCCGTGTGCATGGGGACAGTGGGGCGTAGCTAACACATACCCAACATGTGCAAGAGCTTATGCTCAGGCTGGTGCCACAAGCTCTTCCTCAGGGCTGCAGAGCACAGGGTCTCACCAGCCTGAGAAGAACTGACCCCACGGTTCCCCGAATTCCCCTCTTCCAGGGGTGCAGCCAGCCCCCGAGCCCAGCCTCCCGACGCTGAGGGGGCCCACCCTTTCACACAGCTCACTCTCCAGGGTGCCCCCTCTCCAATGCCCTGCCAAGCCCATCCTGCTTCTGAGCCCAGTACAGAGGACAAGCAAAGACGAAGCTGCTTCTTCCAGGGGTGGGGGAGCCCCTGGCCCCGCCATGATGACCAGCCTTTCAGGATGGGACCCTGGGGTGGCCCAGTGAGACCGGGAGCAGGGGGGAGGGCCTGTCCTACTGCAGGGTCAGCAGGTGGCCTCCAGTGTGCCTGTCCCTCAGCAGTGGGCTCATCTAGGCCTCTGGAACCTAGGGACGGGGTACAGGGCAAGTGCTTCCAATGGATATGCAACATGGCTTGTGGAGGCTGCTGGCCAGCCTGTGAGAGGGCTGGGGAAGTTCGGGGAGGCTGTGCACCCTGCGGGGTGGGCCATGCCTAGTCAGAAACCTGAGGGGCTGAGTGCCCTTCCTGGCCACCGAGAACTGCTGCGCCCCACGGCAGGACTCACAGGCAGCAGCTCTGTTCCCAGCCCAGCAGCAGGGCCTGATTGTACTTTTATGCGTTGGTCATGGGAACGGTAGTCTATGAGCCCTTGAGTAAAGGTCCTGGCAATGGGATGGTGACAAAAGGTCAGGGAGAACAGGCAGGGTGCGCCCCTGGTGCTCTATCTGCCCGGTGCGACCCCAAGGCCCAGCCGCACTATGGGTTCTGACCACAGGTTGGTGAATGGCGTCTGAGTTCCAGGAATGGGACCAGAGTGGGCTGCTGCAGCCTAGGTAGCCCTGGCCTGGTCACTCGAAGGTAGCCGAGCTGGGAGCTCCAGTCCTGAACTGCTGTTTCTGGGGAGGTGGCTTCTAGGTCCTAGGCACTGGGACCCCTGGAGGCCAAGGGGTGTTGGGTTGGCTCTGCAAGCGGGCGTGCTACCCTGCTGGGCTTCACAGCAAGGTGAGCGCAGCTGTGTGCATAGTTGGTGTTGGGCTCGCTCCTGGCTTGGCTCTCCTCTCTCCAGTGTCTCTGTCTCTTTTTCCAAACCATTAGCTGATGGGATAGTGTGGGTGTCGGGGCAGCAGGGATGCCCCCTGCTCCAGAAGCCCTACCATGCCACCGTGCCCGGGGCATCTTTCCAGCTTGCTTCCCTCTGCCCTCAAAGGCTGGACACGCTGATCTGTCAGGCCCTGGGGGCAGGACAGCAAGGCCACCCTGCCCCACCCTTCCGGTTCCCAAGATGTTACCTGCTTCCAGTGAGCAGGTGTAGGGCTCCCAGCAGTTCTGAGTGGCCCAGTGACCTGTCTCACCCTGCCCTGTGAGGCCTCCCCACCCCCTGCCACTACCACTTCTCGATGATGTGGCTCATATAGTCCTCAGTCGGCACGCGGCCCGGCTCCTCCGCGTCCTCGGCCGGCAGCGCCTCCTTGGCGCGGTGCAGCAGGCGCCCCTCCCGGCCCCGCAGGCGCTGCTCCCTGCGCCCCAGCTGCCGCTTGTACTGGTAGCGCTGCTGGAAGAGGTCCTTGGCATAGTCGTAGAGCTGCATGTCCAGCTCGTTGAGCTCCTCGATGCGCCGGATGGTGTCCTCGTCGACCTCCACGCCGCCCGCCCGCGTGCTGTTGTACTGCATGAAGGGCCGGATGAACTTGAGGTTGAACGTCCGCTCGAACAGGTACTGAGTCTTGCGCTGGAACTCGGTCAGGCCGAAGAAGGCCATTCCACGCAGGTTCTTCTTGGCGCTCTCCAGCAGCAGTTGGGCGCGCTTGCCCTCGGGGATGAAGGACAGGTTGTAGCAGCCCACCAGGCTCAGGTCGGCCAGCATGCGCACCTGGCGGTTGTTTGCCAGGTTGTAGGGGCAGTCCATGAACTCCTGCAGTGTGCAGCCTGACCAGTCTGTGCCCTCGTAGCAGGGTGGCAGCTCCTCGGGTGTGGGCGTCCGCCCGTCGCACATGTGCAGCGAGGTCTTCCACGTGGCCCCACGCTGCACGTGCCGCCACTCACTCAGGTAGCGGGACACGGGGTCCCGCAGGAGGGTGATATAGTAGAACTTCCTGCAACGAGAGTGGAGGGGAGATGAGGGGAAGGCAGGGCGCAAGGGCGGGTCCCTGCTGGGTGTGTGTCCACTGCAGGACCCTGGACAGGAGGCTCTGCCTGATACCGCCTGCTGTGCTCGGCTCTTACACAGGGTGCCAGGGACTTGCACAGGGTGGTTGCTAGGTGTGAGCCCCGGACAGCTCCCCACAGCATCAGGCCTGGCTGGGCTCCCTGTGCCTGCCAGCTCCTCGGGGGTCAACCCAGAGGTTCCCCGCAGGAACCTGGATGTGCTGAGTTCCTCATAGCACTGTCCATGGCACAGGGGCTCCTGTTCCCCCTTCTGCCTGGGGAGGGTTGCTACTGAGAGTGAGGGGAATCTCTGGGAAGGACCCCTCCGCAGTGTGGGAGGCCAGTGTCAGGTCAGGCATGGCCGTCCTGTGGCTTGTTAGCTCCTGGTGCACCATAGCCCCCGACTTCTCTGTGGGCTCTTTGGGGAGCAAGTGCAGGCCCTGCTGAGCCAAGTGTCCAGCCGGTGTCTGGCTTCATCCTCCAGAGGCACAGGGGTGCACACGGCAGCTTGGCTCGCAGCTTCACTGCTGCCAATCTGGCCACAGTAGCAGGCTGGCATCTCCCCATGGTGGGTATAATGCCACCCGTGACCTTCGGCTGCCCTGATGCTTCCATGGGCACTGCTTCAGTGTGCGCAAGCCTATGGGCGAGGAAGGTGTTCCCTCCTGAGTTTGTGCACTGAAAGAATGGGAGGCCATTGTTTTGAGGCTTCTGCAGATTTATCTGTAAATGGAAATGGAGTCACTCATGCTAAAGTTCCTGCCAAACCCAAATGAAGTTGCATCTGACAATCAGGAGAAACCAGGAGAGAAGCAACTAAACAGACCAGTCCCAATCAGCATGATAATCTGCCTTTTTACAAAAAACTAACTTGCAAATAGCTAAGCAGGTGTTTTCTCACGGGTCCATCTCTGCGGAGGCGCTGAGGTGCTCACAGCAAGGAGGAGTGAGTAGGGTGGCTGGGAGCGGGCTGCGGCCCTGATCTGGTCAGGGAGACTCTGGTACCACTTGGACCTCTGCACGGATGGGCACTGACCCCAGGCCAGAGCACGGACAATAACAACTGGGGTATCCTGCACTAAAACACAAGGGCCAGAGAGGGAGGAGGAAGGAGGAACCAGGGCCACATGTTGAAAAGTGGATTTAAATCTTAGCACATGGGCCACCAGCCACTGCCACCTGGGCCTGGACATTTAGATGTCCAGCAGCACTGCCCCGGCCCCCACGCCTCCCCACCTGGCAGTCAGCCCAGCATTAAGGGTTTGTGCTTTACTTCCCTTGACTTTCTAAGATGCAGTGATTTATTTTTTAAACACTCACTATGTAGCCCAGGCTGGCCTTGAACCTGGAACGCTCCTCCTACCCCAGCCGCCCAAGCGTGCACCCCACATGGCCCCTGTAACAGTGCCCTCCCAGGCAAATCCGGAAGCCCATCCTAGGACCTGGTCCTCCTTGGGCCCTAACTGCCCAGCAGACCCTTTCCTGCCTCAAGAGTGCAGCCGCCCGCCCATGGCAGCAGCACCTCCTGCCTTTCTCCACCTGCACTCGTTACATCTGCCCACTCCCGACTTGCTGTTGGAGCCTAGGACACCCCAGGAGGAAAGGCCCCAGCCCAGGAAGGGAGCAGTACACAAGCACCCCCTCTGTAGCAAGTGCAGCGCACTGACTCAGCTCACGCGGGCTGCCCGAAGTCTCTAAGTAGCCTAGAATGGCCTGGAGCTCTCTCTATAGCTTAGACTGGCCTCAAACTTGGAATCCTGCCTCTGCCTCCTAGGTGCTGGAATTAGAGGTGTATGCTGCCACGCCTGACCAGACCAGGGAATTCTCACAGATGTGCGCGGAAAGCCGGTCTCAGGACAGGCAGCCACACTCACACAGGTCCCCAAGAGACAGGAGCAGCATGGCAGTCTTAGAGGACAGAGCCTGGGCCTTGCCTGGGTCCATCCTGCTGGCGGGACTGTGAAGCAGAAGCGCAGCTTTCTGGGCTGGCAGAGGTGAAGGAGCCTGGGTTGCTGAGGCCTCCCGGCTGCACCCACAGCAGGGCTGCCTAGGCTGCAGTCCTCTTCAAAGGGAGAGAAAGCACCTGGGGTGCAATCCGGCCTCTAGACCGAACCCATTTACTCAGAGCAGAGGCACAAAGGGATGACAGCCAGTGAGCTGGGAGTGAGTGGCAGGGCCAGCTGAGGGCTGAGCTCTCACGCTCTCCCTGTGGCACTGTCCTCTTACAGCTGGAGACAGGCCCAGGGCATTCTGGAGCTAATGGGGGCACAGCCAGGCACGGCTGTCCTGCCTGGGGCTCCCAGATGTGAACTGCACTGCCTGATGAGACGTCTCACCCGGAGACTCACTGCGTGCCCCGCAGGCCATGTGAGTGTGTCCCATGGAGGGCTGGCCTGGGCATCCTGCTGACTGCTGTCTGAGCTGCAGTTGTAGGTGGCAGAGTTTTGTAACTCAATTATAAGCCAAAGTCACAGTCCACTTCCTGTGAAGCACAGCCAGAGAAGCTGCATGAATAAATAAAGAAAATCCAGGCAGACCTACAGTGGGGATACCTCGTCACTGGGCTGGGTGACTTTAAACAGAAACCAGACTATCTCGGGCATCACGGGGACATAGCCCATGCCTTGGACTTTGGCCTACCATGGGCAGTGCCTTTCTGCAGGAAGCTGGGCAGGCTGTCCCTCGAGGCTCCTGGACGGGAGTCCTCTGGTCATACACAGCCTTCTTCTGCCTTGTCAGCCCAGGGCAGACGGCTGATGACAGAGATGACAGCGCAGAAGCACTTACAGAAGTCTCCTCCTGCAGGGAGGCCAGATGGGGGAAGCTGAGGCAGGGGGTGGGGTCTGCGCCAGGGTACAGAGGACGCAGTGGAGGGATGAGGGATGCTGGGAGTCCCTGTGCGGAGCCCTTCAACTCTCCCCACAGCCAGGCTTTGG
Source organism: Hydrochoerus hydrochaeris (assembly GCA_004027455.1). Lineage (NCBI taxonomy): Eukaryota > Metazoa > Chordata > Mammalia > Rodentia > Hydrochaeridae > Hydrochoerus > Hydrochoerus hydrochaeris. Next base: position 270,655 of record PVLA01002086.1, read on the forward strand.
GCCGACCTGTCCTCAGGGCTTCCAGCACTCGAGGGTCTGGAAGGCTCTGGGAGGGCCTTCCTAGTCTGCCCTGTCCTTTGGGCTGGCTCCACCTGGACTCACTGGTTCCCTGCCAGGTAACAGCAGCTGTTTCTGGCTTCCTCCCCACAGTGACTGGCTGGGAAGAAGGTGACAGCCTCTCCCTCTCAGTGCCTCAGCCGCCACCCGGGGTGGACTCCTGCTGCAGTGGAAGGTGCCCCAGGATTCCCACGAAGGGCCTGGTGGCTTGGGAGTTTCTGTGCAACTTCCCAAGCATTAAGAGGAGCTAGGAAGGTCTCCAGGAGGACAGCGTCTCTGCACAACTGCACTTCCAGGGGGCCGGTTGGTGCCATTACAGCCACCTGCCCCACCTGTCCTTGAGAGGCCGGAAGGGACAGGTTAGCAGGGCTGCAGACGTGCAGTGCAGAGCCTGCTCTCCCGATGAGGGCACGGACACCTCCTAGCACCCTGGCTCAGGAGCTACTTCTGGCCATAGAAACACCTCTCCCCTGCCAGCCTGGCTGGGGAGTACCAGCGCCCCTGAACAGGCCCTCCTCAGCCCTGTGTCTAGGGCCCACAACATGGGCTCCTTCTTTCTCTGCCCCCCACTCCAGGGCTTCCCTCCCATCTGCTGCCATCTGTTCCAGGTCTCTGCCATCTGCCCTGCACTCATGCCCATGACCTCTGCTCTGCCCCTGCCGGACAGGCCAGCACCCGCCCCACGGAGGAGGCACGGCCACCTCTTCCAGGACAACATGGCCAGCATATGAACAAGATGACCACGTGGCTAGCTGCTCCTACCCAAGCCTCGCAGTATCAGTCCAGGTTTGGAAACTGAGCTCTGGCCTCCAGCAAACACAGCACGACTGAGCACCACTGAGAGCCTGTCAACCTACCCAGTGGCCACCTGGGCCCGACTGCTGTCCTGGAACATGTGCTGGGAGGGTGAGGGGTGCCACTGGGGCCCCTGGGCCCATCCGGGTGGGACAGAGAGCAGAGGCCTGGGGCCAATGCAGCTGGTTGACTCTTCTCCTGGGGGGGGGGGGCTTCTCGGCCTACCCACCCCCAAGATGCAGGCATGAAAGGAGGCTGAGGTAGGAGGATTACAAGTTTTAGGCTACCCAGCAAGACCCTGTCCTAAACTAAATTAAACTAAACCAAACTAAACAGGGCTGGGGGTGTAGAAGGCCCCTCGGCTTGACCCCCAAAACCACAAATAAAAATAATAAAAATAAAAGGCCCTGGGATCAGATAGGCAGAGCCTGGCTCTGCCAGCTCCCCCCACCCCTGCCATGTGGCCTAGGGGAGTCACTGGGTCCCTGAGTCCAGTTCTGGCCTCTACTAATCAAAATGACGAACTCCTTTTCTGCTAGGCCTCTCGGCAGAGCACCGCAGACAGTGTTAGAGCATTGCAGCCTCTCGGCATCCATGGGAGCAAGAAGCTCGCCACTGTCTGAGTCACTTTGTCACTGGGGCAACGACATCCAGGACTTAAAGGAGGAGTGGTGAGTTCCAGCTCCCATGTGAGTCTACAGGTTGGGAAGGGAGGTGTGACGGAAGGACCCCCAGGGCGGAGTGGCCGACCTCCTGGCAGCCGGCAGCAGTGCCCAGGCTCTGGGAAGGGAGACACCTTCCAGGTCACACTGGCAGCACCCGCCTCTTCTCACTAGAGCCTCCCGACAGCAGGTCTGAGGCAGAACCCTCTGACCCTGTCACCTGTCAGATGCATGGGGCCCTGAGATCAGCCGGGGCCAGGCCAGTGACTCTGCTCCTGCTCAGCAGCCTGCCTCCCCACCCCCCGGCCCCTTCCCTCGGCTGCAGGACTCCCCAGGTGCCCTGTCATGCTCAGGGCAGGAAGGCCAGCAGCCAGAGCTGAGACCGGGGGAGCAGCAGCCCTTGTGAAGCATGCTGGGCAAGGGCTGCCTGCAGAAGGGGACAGGATGAGCTTTGACAGCTTGGCCCAGACTCAACCCAAGTGCGTGACTGCAGGATGTTGTTAGTAAACAGTGCAGAAGATGATATTTGCCTTCCTTGCTTGGAAATACCAAGTTAAGGGATATATGTAAAAAAGTAAACACCTCCACAGGCCTCCTTTCAGCTGACAACACTTGCTGTTGCACTGGGAGGCAGAAATGTCTGCTTGCTGTACGAGGGAGGTGGCCAGAACTTTAGGGAAGGGCAGGCTGCGCGCTGAGATGCCTCACGCTTGCAGAGCTGTGCCACAGTGAAGCCAAGGCACTGGCAGGGTGCCTGCCGGGGCCACAGCATGTGGGTCTGCAGCCAGCCAGCCCCTCTGAATGCGCTCAGGAGACAGAAGTCCCGGCCAGCCCTAGGAAGCAGTGGCCCTACACCTGCAGGACACCCACAGCTATCTGTTCAATGTCCCCCATGTGACCTTTCCATGCCTGACAAGGACTCTGAAACACCAGGGGCAAATGGTGATTGCTGCTCCTGGCCCCATGGGGAGCTGCTACGCAGGCATGCCCGTCACATTCCTGCACAGGCACGGATGGGTGGGACGTCCCAGCCTGCAGCTTGTATGCAGATCACTTGGCATTCCTGACAGGGTGGCCTTCCTGTCACAGTGCCTCTGTGGACATACTCAGAGAGACTGCCTCTCCCTGAGACACACTTCCCAGCTGACACAGAGTAGAGTGAGCCCCTGTAAAGTACACAGCGGACTGGGCTGGGGCACCAAGGACCATGACCAGCTCTATCTGGCTGGGATCAGGCCGGGCTGGCCTTGGCCCGCGGGTCCTGGGAGCTCTGCCTTGAGTGGGGACCACAAGGCCAAGCTTGCAGGTGCTGTCCACCGACCCTATGGGAGAGAGGATGAGCTGCTGGCTGTCTGGCAGCTTCCTATCTGCTGTTCCCCAAAGCAGCATGGCTGTGGGCCTGTTCCAGTGGGCGCTCAGAAGCAGTGTTACGGTGGGGCTGCACCCGAGCTCCTCGGCCCGCCCCCCCCCGACTCTGCCAAGCTCCTTCTCACTGCTCCACGTAGTGCTCCAGCAAGTGGTCCTGATGAGGTGGCGACCCAGCCAGGCCTTGGGCCCGAGGGGCAGTGGCTCATTCCTATTTGATAACTATTCACCTGGCTCTTGCTGCCTTGTGATACCTGGCAGGTGAGGAGCCACTTCTGGTCAGCTACACATGCCCACACCTCGAGGTCAAGGGGAGATGATGGTGCTCTGCTCCTAGCTGCCCTCAGTGGGACAGCTGGGCAGCTGGCAGTGTGTCTGGTGTGGCCTGGCACCAGCCTCCAGGGCCTGTCTCCTGACCTGCCTGGGAGCTATTAAGCTCATGCTAGAAGCCTCCGGACTTCTGCTAGGCAGCTGCCCCACCAGCACTCAGGATTCTCCCCACTCCTGCAGGCTGCACACACCAAGGACTGGCGAGGCCTGGGGCAGTGCTGTCCCTGGTCAGGCTATGCAGCGCTGGCTCAAGTGTCCCCATCAGGAGTCCACTGGGCAATGCCAACTTCTGGTGTCTGCCAGGCATATACCCTGTATACACATGGCCACATGTGAAGCCATGGTTGTGCCTTGACACTGTCCCTGCAGGGTTTAGGAGTGCTTAAGGCCTGCGTGGGAAGGAAGGGTCGGGGTGGTGACTCCTCCATAACCAGGAGGACAGTGCCTGGGTCCTCCGAGTGATGCAGGACCACACCCCATACGTCAAGGGTCATGGGGCCCCAAGGCCAAGGCTGAAGTGCACACAAACCTGGCACTGAGACGGAGTAGAATCACACCACCAGCCAGGTGCCCAGAGGGCGTGTCCCTGGCACAGTGCCCTGGCCTTCTCTGTGTTTCTCTAGTTTTACACAAACAGGCTCGTGCTCGTTGACAAACATACAAGTGAAAAAATAACGCACATGACTGTGATTTTCCTAAGGGAGGTGTGAGTCAGGGAGGCCCAGGAGACTCAGGATGTGTCCAGAGCCACATGACTGTGAGCTGCCTGCTTTCCTGGGGGTCAGGTTAAACTGCTCTGAAGCCCATGTGTCCCACAGGGTGAGGGGTCCTGGGAGTCCTCACAGCAGTCAAGATCCTGGGCGAAATTGCCCCATTCTCTCTCACAGGGTCCCACACGGCCGCAGCCCCGAGCAGAGACTGACACAGCCCCCCTCCCCCCACCTCCACTCACACGAGCAGGGAGGAGGCTGGAGACAGCGGCCTCAGGTGCTCTGGAGCAAGACAGAAATTCAGAGCCAAGAGCACACTCCAGAGAGAAGCGAAGTGCAGTGGCCCACTTTCTACTGCCCTCTCACCCCTGCAGCGGGGGTGAACTGCCTCTGAGTGAGGCACTGGGGCAGCTGTGACCTGAAGAGAGGCCCTCGGTTCTGGATATAGTGGCCTTTCTAGAACCAAGAATCCTCCCACCCCCACCCCAACCACTCAGGTCCCCATCCTATCCCTTCCGCTGTGCTCAGTGCCTGTCCAGGGGGAAGGGATGGATGGGTAGGGACTCGCAGGCTGTGTTCCTACAAGGCATGGTGTGGGCACCACTGTCAGATCCCTCTGTGGGAGAGCACGGGGCCCCTTGTGCAGCCAGGTCCTTAGATCCCAGAGGAGCCCGACTCCAGAGTGCCCACAGAAAGTGGGCGTGGAAGTCAGCAGTGGGAGCCAGGCTGCTCACTCGCCGAGGGCTCTGCCACTGTGTAACTGTGGGGTCCCTGGAGAACGCCCCGGCGACTGCTTCCTTCTCGCACAACTCGGCTCAGCTCCACCCAGTCCGGCCCAGCCAAGCATGGAGGGAGAGAGGAAACAGTTGCACAGTCAAGGGTTGGACGCCTTGGGAGAACCCAAGACAGGCAGGGAGGGAGAAGCTGGAAGTCAGACAATCTGCATAAAAGTCCTAATGTAAAAAATGCAAACAGCCCTAAGGCCTCAAAACAAAAAACCATGGAAACCACAGCACAGTTAAAACTCCTCCTACAGCGCTGAAAATGCCTTCGCCTTACTTTTGCGTGTTTCTGGTATGTTTGCACATGTGTGTGTCCATGGAGGTGCACACACAGCTGAAACTCTGTATGTACGTGCAAAGCAGCGCACATGGCATGAATGTGGCAAACAAGGGGACATCATGGAATCCAGGTGACAGGTTCACTTTCCTGCTCCTCCAACTTCAAATTTTTCAAAATAAAAAGCAAAGGGGGAAATTCCTTCAAAGAAAAGGCCAGGCCATTTTTTTCCCGATGGTAAAAGAACAGACTTGTACGGAAACTCTTCTGTACTACAGTCCCAGAGGGAAAGATCGCCAGTGGATTCTACTAGGCCAGGGTCACCCCAGCCCCTAATCAGACAAAGACAGAGAAGGTCAGTGAGGTCCGTTTCATTTACAATACAGACATTAAAACCTCACAGCAAACTCTTATCAAGTCCAGCCCAGTGCAGAACATGAGAGACTACAGTAAAGGCAGGTGGGCTCTCAGGGGGGCAAGACTGGTTTAATAAGAACACTCCCGCGAGACTCATCTTGCCAACAGATTATGGATCTCAGCAATACTCTACACAGGAAGCACTTGGCAAATGTTTATAATGTTATAAGCTCTCAGGAAAGGATGAACAGGAAGGAGCTTTTTTTTTTTTTGAGACAGGGTCTTGCTACACAGCCTAGGTTGGCCTCAAACTCGTGATGATCCTCCTGCCTCAGCCTCCTGAGTTAAAGGTGTATGGCATCATGCCCAGCTAGACAAGAGCTTTTTTTTTTTTTTTTGTCTTTTTTGACAGGTCTCTCTATGAAGTTCAGGCTGGCCTTGAGCTCACCTTGTAGCCCAGGCTGGTTTCCAACTTACAGCAACTCTCCTGCCTCAGCCTCCCAAGTGCAGGGATTTCAGGTATGCGCCACCATGCCTGGCTGACAAGAGCTCTTTTCATATGATGAAATCATTTCCTCCCAGGTTAGGAGGAGGACAGGGTCGCCCTCTCCCTGAGTGGTTCTGAGTATGGGCTCTCAGCTGGTATGCTAAAATGACAGGACAGAACTAAGAGGAGGCCATCCAGGGTCTCCGTCCAAACACGGGTTACTGGTCCAGGGCTGTGTGCACAGCCTCCCGGTCTCCTGGGGCCCCAGCACAGGGACTTCTCACCTGCTGCCCTGGCCCTGGGTCTCACTCAGAGCGTGAAAGCAGTGGTTTGTTCTGTGGCCTCCTGAGGTGCCAAATGAGTCAGTCAGGGCAGCTGCTTCCCTCTGAGCTCAGCATGCCCGAGGGAAAGCCTGGCTGCATGACCCAGGTTCTCCAGGGGCTGACACCTTGCTCGGAGCAGGGTGACCTTGAAAGTGCCTTGGCCTGTGTTAGGCACCCTGCCCAGCACATGCAGGGCAGGGGACAGTCCTGGCCTTCCTAACCTTGAGTCCTGGTCTCTGCTGCCTCCCTTGTCCTGATCCTCTCTGCTGGCACGGGGTACCGGTCTGGAGGGGTCCCCACAGGGATAAGGCTCACAGCTCTGCTTGGGCTGACCCTGCAGCCTGGCCACACACCCACAGCTCTTCTGCCTGAGCTCTCTCTTCCCCAAAGCACTCCCCAGCCTCCTCCTGCATCCGGCTCCCTCTGCAGGCCACAGGCGCTGAGCCAAAGGTACTCCTCCGGCGGGGTGAGGTAGCTGAGCATGGAGGCTGGCCCAGGAGAGACCCCAAAGATCTGGAGAGGAGCACAGGCCAGTCCCGGGGACAGAAGGTGCCAACACAGGGAGGCTGCAGGGACAGCAGTGAGGCACCAGTGGGCAAAGCCAAACAAGAATTCAGGGGGAGGGGGTGCATGTCTGCCCTGCCCCAGGCCTTCCCACTGCTGCAGACACTGGGTGAAGGTGTCCAGAAGGGGCCCTGGAGGAGCACCCTGGCTGCCCAGGCCTCTTGCTGCTGTCTGCTCGCCCTCCCAAGGTGGCACAGCCTGGCAGGCATGTGGCCCTAACCTGAGTGATGGAGGGTGGGCTCTGACGTGGTGGGAGGGCCCCTGCCCACTGAGCGCCACCTCAAGGGCTAGACAGCTGCACCACCCAGCACCAGGGGAAGCCGAGACTCAAGCCTTGCAGAGGAGAAGGACACGACCTGCTTCCCGGGAGCAGCTGGTGCAGCACTGTCAGCCGGGCTTTCTGGGCTGCATGCCAGGACTACAGAAGCCCACTTGGGGAAAGGTGACTGCTGCAGGGGGTAAAGAAGGCCCAGGGCTATGTGAATGGGCGGTGGCAGCCCAAGCAGAGGGGGACGGCAGTGGGTCGGTGCTCAGAGGACCTTGGGCAGCCTCCAGTGGAGGTGGGGGCGGGTATTGACTCACAGGGCAGGAGGAAGGGCAGGTGGCGGTGCTGTCAGCTGACGGCTCCCACTACAAAGGGAAGCCTGACTCACGGCACAGCGACCTGAGGTGGGATGGGGCAGCTGCTGGCTGGGGGTCAGGGCCCAGACCTCACCTGTCCATATCATGGTCACTACCACTCTGGTGGCGGGATAAGCCTGCCAGCCAACAAGGAGTGTGTCCTGCCTTCCCTTGGGGGAGCTCAGGGACGGGACATGTGGCCCAGAGGAGGCTGCCTGGCTGGGAATCATGACAGCAACTGCACAGAAGCCACGGCAGACTCCACTGTGGAGGGGAGGGCACCCCAACGACAGCCACTTTCCTGGCACAGACCCTGCTTGCGATTTCCCAGAATCCAGTGCCCCTCCCAGCCTCAAATGGCTCCTGGGGCAGATGCATGAGGAGAGGACATCAGGATGGCCTCCCTGGCCAGGGAAGGAAGTCAGGTCACAGGGCACTGAGTACCTAGGAGAATGTTAACAAACCGTGGTGGGGGAAGCTGGGAGAGGGGCTGGGTGGTTCCATGGCTGGCCTAGGACCACAGAATGGCCACTGGGTGGGGCAGACATTGAAACCCAGGTTGCAGGCTGCAGGCTGGGATCCATTCCAGGGATGCCCCGGGGTCCTGTTAGCTCACACATCTTCCCTGCCCTACACCCCTGCTGCACACCTGCCCCAAACCCCACAGGACCACAGAATTGGAGCACCCTGCCCCAGCTCCCACACTGGCTCTGTCCCCTAGCACTGCAGTGCCGTGCCGGGCTCTCAGCCCATGGCCGTGACTGCTCACAGCTCTGCCACCGCACATGTCAGTGTGGTGTGCAGACTGGGATGGGCTTCAGTGAGGACCCACATGTCCCAGGCAGCGCCCACACCCACAGCAGCAAGGCCGCAGCCCAATTCGGATCTTGCTGTGGGCGTCTGCTCTCTTCCAGGCTGCCTGTTCCTGAAGGTCCTCAGGGTGGCTCTGGCACGTGACCTCATCCCAGTCATGGTTGTGAGCTCTCGGGGCAGTCTTCTCTCCAGCACCTGGGACTTGGAGGGGAGGGATGTGACCTGAGAAGACAGCAGGCTGGTGGGCAGTGCCAGGACCACCCTGCAGAAGTCAGATGCCAGCCAGGATGCTGCAGGGAGGCTCAGGCTGCGAGGGTGTGTGTATGGGGAAGGGGGACTCGGGCGGTCCTTGACCATGTTCCCCCTGGAAGTCCCTGGCTGTGACTTCTCAGAAGGAATGAGAGTGTCAGTGTGCTAATTCTCAGGGACACAGGCTTGGGTGGGATAACACGGAGCGCTACTGCCCCGATACCCTGCCCCAGGGTCCTCAATGTACCCCAACTCCTCAGGGAGTGCCTGGTAAAGCACAGACACTCAGTTAACCCTGGGAAGGCCTGGCACCCTCTGAGCCCGGGTGTGCCATACTCACACTGTGACGGTGACGGCTAACATCAGGTCTACCGCCTCTCAGCTCCTACCTTCCAACAGCTGGCACCCACCTATTCACGTGGACTTCACCCCACCCCAGACAGGGGACACCGAATCCCACCACCAAAGGTTCAGGAGGCAGGCACGATGAAATAGAGGTCCCTGCCCAGGGCCACACAGCAAGGCTGCACCTGTGCCCAGGACTAAAGATAGGCTCTCTGGAGGAAACACCTGCCCTTCCCAAATGCCTCCCAAGACTGCAGCAGACAGAAAACTTCACAACTCATCCCGAGGCCAGCACTGACACCAAAGCCAGACACGAACACAGGAAAGCTAGAGCCCAACACCCTTCATGAATGCTAAAGCAAAAACCCTCAACAACATAGATGGAAACCAAATTCAACAGCATACTAAAATGATTCTCTATCATGACAAGTGGATCTGTGGAGTGCAAAGATGGTTCAAGATATTTCAAAATCTGGAATTCAATCAGTGTAATATGCTACAGTAACAGAATAAAGGGAAAAAACCCACAGGTCAACTAATGCAGGAAAACACCCAATAAAATTCAACTTGCTTTCATGATAAAAACATTCCACAAACTAAGAAGAGAACCACCTCAGTAAAGGTCATCATTACAGACTAGATGTTCATGGAAGCCCTGACCTCCACTGTGATAACATTAAAGGGTGGGGCGTCCCTGGTGGGGCCCTCATGCAGGGAGGGACCTGTGTGATGATCTCTCCTCTCTCTCTGTCTCTCTCTCTCTGAGCCATGTGAGGACATACACGGGGACGGGCCAATGAACCAGGCACTCAGTTTCAGCAGCGCTTTCATTTTAGACTTCCCAATCTTTTATTTCCAGTGAGAAATAATATTTAAGCCTAGTCTTTGGCACTTTTTATAGCACCCAAACTGCAAGGGAAAAGTAATCTCTGCCAATAACATGACCTTATATGTAGAAAACCCTAAGAGACCACAAAAAAAATTAGAGCTAATAAAGCAACCTAGCAATGCTGTAAGATGTAAACAAAATATATCCTGTGTTTATGGATCTGAAGACCTATTAGCATTAAGAAAGGTATCAGTCCTCCCCAATCAAATCTAAAGGTCTAATCTAGTCTTTATCACACCCCAAACCATTCTCTGTATATGAAGAAAATCATCCTAAAATTCACATGGAATTCACAAGGAAACTTGAACAACCAAAACACTTGAGAAATAGGAACAAAGTTGAAAGACTCACATTCCCAGATTTCAAAATTTATTACAAAGCTGCAGTAAGCAAAACAGTAAAGTATGGCATGAAGGCAGAGTCCAAGAGAACAGAGAGCCCAAAATGCATGCTTGCATGTATGGCCAGTTTTTGGCTTTCTAAAGGGTGCTACCATCATGCACCTGGGAAGAAAGTCTTTTCAATACCCACAAAAGAATGGGAAAGCTGGAGCTCTCAGGCCAAGGAGTAAAGGTGAATACATCTTCAGCACCAGGGACAGAACCCAGAACCGGCCGGCCCCAGGCCAAGGCAGGCACTCTACCAATGAGCTACACCAGCAGCCTGGGCCACTGCTACCCCGTGCCACAACTCAAAACCCATCTACGACTTCAACAGCAAGAGCCAAAGTCTTAGGACATGGAAGAGCTTTTTAGTAAAAGTCTTAGGACATGGAAGAGCTTTATGACACTGGATCTGGCAATGGTTTCTTGACTATGGCAACAGAAGAAAATGTACACAAACTAAGCTTCATCAAAAAACTTGTTCATCAAAGGATCCTACGAACTTCATGACAAAGCAAACTACAGAAGAAGAGAAGACATTTCTAAGTAATATATCTAAGAGACTAATATCCAAAATACCTTGTGATTTAACAAAAAAGCCAAAAAATCTAACTAAAATTTGGGCAAATAATTTGAACAGACACGTTTTCAAAGACAGTGCACACACAGCCAGTGAGCACAGAAAAGGCGCTCAGCATCAGTTGGTATTGGCATTATGTTTGCAAATTGAAACCGCTTTACATCCACCAGGAGGGACACTACAGAAACAAGGAAACCAGCCGTGTGTGTGTGTGTGTGTGTGTGTGTGTGTGTGTGTATCCCTGGAGCCCAGAAGCTGAGGGTTCCAGGGCGCTGTGCTGTCAGGTGTCTGCACTAAGCAGCAATCGTGTGAATGCACCTGTGAACGGCCACTGCACTCCTCCTGGATAGCAAAGACTGCCAAGGATGTGGCCAAAGCAGAAGCCATGAATACTCCTGGTGAGGCTGTGAAATGGTGTAGCTGCTGTGAAAAACCAGTACAAAGGCTGCCCAAAAGGTGAAATACTGCAGTACCACATGGCCCAGAGTTTCTTCATTACAGTCAAACCTCGCCACACTCTCGAATCCACAGCAGGGCCTGAAGTGGGCATTTGTACACGCATGTTCACTGCAACCAGTGGAAATGACCCAAGCATTTACTGATGGGTAAACAGGTAAGTGAAGTATGATAATGTGTACAACGGAATTATTATTGAGCCCTAAAAAGGCAGGAGCCTTTGACACCCACTACAGCATGGAAAAACTCAGAGGACTTTACGCTGAGCCTGTACAGAAAGACAAATGTCATACAATTCTGGTACATGAGGTGCCTAGTGGATGGAGCTGAGTCTGGATGGCAGGTGCTGGGGATGGGGAGCGGGAGCAGAGGATTTTGGTTTCATGAGTTCAGAGTCTTCCTTTAAGAAGATACAAGAGATCTTGGGTCTAGGAAGGTGACGGATGAAGGAACTGCTCTGGATGGAGGACAGGCTCCCTGCCTTGGCCCTGCTCAGAGGGATCACAGATTCAGCTGGGTGGAGTTGTAGACTGGCCTCCCTCCTGAGAGTGGCCTCTGGGGTCAGGCCCGGTGCCTGAGGTAGACATCCCCTCACCCCATCCTCTCATTTGGCCAGAGCCTCAGGGCCAGGGTAGGCCAGCCGGGGCTGGTGTGAGGAAGGAAAACAGGTACCTCCTCACTCTGCTGGGTCTGTCCCCACAGAGACCAGGGGTGAGGAGGGGCTGTGCACTCTGTCTCAGCTGGAGCAGACACTGCCCAGCTCCTGCCCTGCCGGACCAGAGCACAGAGGGCCTCAGAGGTACACTGGGAGGGCGAGAGGTGGGATCCTGGGTTCAGACATGGGCCTGAGCAGTCAGGTTGGCGTAAACTAGGCTGCCAACTGCAAACCCTATGTCTGCAGCAGCCTTGCTTCCCGGGGGATGGGTGGCGGCTTCTGCAGGGTAGGTCCAAGTCCTCTTGGGCCAGGAAGAGCACCCCCCATCTCCCCTGGTACCCCTCATCCTGCCCTGCTGCCTCCTGTGCCCGTGGCTGGCTCCCTCCTCTCACACCCCTCTCACTGACACCCAGAGCAGCAGCGCCAGGGATGTCTGCTGTTTGTCTGGTGTTAAGGTATTTCCCTGGACACTGGTGGTCAAGAAGCCAAAGGCTGAGTGGCCAGGCTTGTAGGGCTCCAGCTGGCCAGCTTGCTGTAAAGTGGGTAAAGAACAGAGCTGAACTTCCGGCCCTGCAGATCAGGTGAGACTCTGTGGCCACACTCTATAGCACTTACTCATCCTAAAAAGTGCAGGGGAGCCACGAGGCAGCCCGGGCACCAAGGTCCAGGACAAAGCCTGGGGTCCCTGCCCTGTACCCCTGGAGCTGGGACCTTTCGGGCCAGCCTGAACTAATCCACACGCTGACTCCTGGCCTCATCTCCTCCTCACTGCAGCTGGGGATGCAAAATCTCGTTTTGCAAACAGGAATACAGAAAAGGCCATGGCAGAGCTCGTGGCAGGAATGGGCCAGGCTTACAGCACAGGCGAGTGGCAGGATGATGCAGCAAGGGGACAGCACATAGGAGGAAGGGCAAATGGCAACAGGGCTTCTGGGGACACTGGGACACTAGCCCCAGCTGGGGATGGCTTTGCTGTGCTTGGTCCTCTGCCTCCTCTGCTACTTGCTGTTCAGGACAAGCAGGAAGAGACCCTGAAGGAAACCTACACAAACACCACATGCCATTGAGTCTCCCCTGGTAGAGCCTGGAGACTCCCGCAAAGAAGGCAGGGGACATTTGGCCAGCCTTACCGGGGGACCCTGGCCACATAGTGACCACCTTGCTGACATCCTACTACCTGTTAAGGAAGTAGGCATCAAGTGGGTGCCTAAAAATAAATAACCAAGGCTCCCTCTGGAGAATGCTGCTGCCACTCTGGTCAACTGGCCTGGCTTCTGGCCACTGCTTCCCATTCAGGTCCTAACACAAATGGTACTGTGATGGCCAATTCCAGGTGTCAACTAAACAGCAGAAAGGAATAAACAGAGAGCCGGTAAAGCGCGATGCCAGGTGCATCTGTGAGGGGGTTTCTGGAAGAAACCGGCACGGCAATCAGAGGATGGAACAAGGAAGACTCATCCACACCCAGAGTGGACAAGCACCACACACACACACACACACAGGGACCTGCTCTCCCGGGAAGCTGGGGTACCCTTTTCCTTCTCCCGGACACCAAGAGCTCCAGGCAGCAGGCCTCTGGCCTTGGGCTGGGCCATGCCATTGGCACCCCTGGGTCTGATGCTGGAGATGCTGGCTTGCTTTGAAACACTTTAGTCTCCATTATCACAGTGAATCCCTGCTTGTCCACTCACCCACCTGTCTGCTGTCCATCTACATAGACACACTACAGGTTCTGCATCTCCCCTGGGGGCACCACTCACTGGCCACCTCCACTCTCTGAAGCATGCCTGGCCCTTGAAACGTTTGGTGCATCCTAGGGACAGGGACAGTGCATGGGACAGGCCTATCCAAAGAAGGCCTACATGTCCCTCAGGACAGCGCTGCTGCTGCATGGGTGTCCAAGTGGCCTGCTTTGCTGCACACAGTTCCTTGTGGGCTGCCTCATTCCTAGATGTCATCCCAGGCTTCCAGAAAGAGCCCTACCCTGGAGAGGGTGAATCCCTCTCTGCTATGACCAGCTGAGGATGTTGGTGGCCTTGTCAAGTGACAGAGGGGTCCCTTGGCAGGGGCTTCCACACCAGGAAGCCCACGGGGCTGGTCTGGCAGCCCCGCCAGTTGCTAGGGCTCAGGCTTGTTCTCTGGGCTTTGTTCCCTTGCCTCCATGGTGGTTTTCCTATGACTGGGACTACAGTGGGGATGGCTGGCCCCCACCATGGCAGCCATTCTGAGAATACCCCAGCATCTCCACTAGAGATGACTAGATGCTACATCTCCTATGGCCAAGCACCCCATACTCTTGTACTGTCACCCCAAGTACCATGGTAACCCACTGGGAGCTCTGCTGGGCCAAACCAATGTCACCTGTGGCCCCAGGCTATCTGTGCATGCTCAGCTTCTCCTCGGGCCACTTGGCGGAACAGGCCAAAGGAAAGAGTGACTAGGCTGGGGAGGGCACCAAGAACAAGGCTGAGCTACAGGGACTGGAGGGGTCACTGGACCAGCCAAGTGGCTTCCTGATCTGAGAGCCCCTGCTAGATGACATCCTCTACCATTCACCACATGCAGAGCGCTGGGCCTTTGGACTGGTGCTAAGGGAGCCTGTGGTGTGCACGGTGCAGCCACAAGGCCTTTGCTGCTCAAGGGTACTGAGTATCTGATGGTCAAAGCAAGGACCCAAGAGGCCAAAGGGGCCTCGTAGTACAGACTGAATGAGAAGAAAGATAGCCCAGCAACAGGTCCCATAAACTTTTTGGTTCCCAGGCTGTCTGTCCTCTGCTGGCTAGGGTGTGTCCTAAGGTCCTGACTGAGGCAGCCTGACACCTTCTAGGCCCCCTTGCAATCTGACCACTCAACAGCAGTGGGCAGAGATGACGTGTAACTGCCCTGAATGGCGCTGCGCAGCTCCACTCCTGCCTCTCATCCACGTGGCTGAAACCAGGCTGCCCCTCGTAACAACGAGGTTTTCCACTGGGCAAGCTGCCAGCCTAGCTTTCAGGAAAGCAGGGGAACAAACCTCTCTTTATAGGATTTGGCTTTCTGACGTACATGGGGTGGTCTGAAGTGTGTCTCAGTGACCCTGAGCTCTCAAGAGGTGGCCTGAGAGCAGCCGTCCACTTGCACTAGCCTGGACCTGCCCCCTGCCACAGGGAACAGAGCATAGGAGAGGGTTGCAGGGGCTAAGTATGGGGTGGAAGGAGGGCTGGAACCTGGTTGGCTGAGCTTCTGTCCCCCAGGCAGGGCTTCATGCCAGGGCAGGTGATAGCAGAAACCTTCCCAGCCCCTGGAAGACCACCTGCTCTGCCTCCCACCTGCCCCATCCTCTGTGGAGCAGTCATGTTGGACCTAATGCCCTGCTGCTGGCCAGGTGGTCCATCACCCGGACTCTGACCCCTCCTCCCATTCTGTAACATGCTTAGGCAGCTTCACAGATGCCAATGGCACCTTCCCCAGGCCTCCGCTTACATGCTGTGGTCCAGATCTGTGACAAAGCTGCCCCAGTTCACATTCTGGAAAAATCACCGTGTAGCCTTGCTGTTGGAAGGACACCCATCCTGCCTCTTACCATGGTGACGCAATGCAAAACCTCAGAGCTATTTCCCAAGGACACCAAAGCTCCAGGGAGGTAAATATTTACGTGTGAGCTTTAGCTATCTAAACTGGGGGCAGGGGCACACACCCGCTGCCACTGCTGGGCGCATACGTGTGTGTGCTCACATTTGTTCCGAGGGCCCTGGCCTCACCCAGCAGCGAGATTTCCACGCTCTTCTGGACCAGGCCACGGGGCTGATCCACTGGGTCCTCTCCTGAGCTGGGGGGGGGGGGCACCAGGCAGGTTGGGGCTGCTCCAGGTAGGCACAAGGACACATTCCTGCCTGAGGATGTGAGCTCTGTCCACACGGCTGCCCGGGGTGTGCCTGAGCAGATGACACTGAGGGGACGGGGACGGAGGGCTGCGCTGCCTCCAGGATGGAGACAGAGGATCTGAGCTATCACAGTCACAGGGGACACTGAGGCACAGTGTACACGTCCAGTGCCCTGGCCAGGCTGTGGGTGCAACACAGGCAGGAGTTCCCTGGGAAAGGCCCACCTACACGTCACGTCCATCAGGAGGGGAGAAACAGGGTCCTGTGACCTTGGGGCACCATTCCAGGCTCTGGTTTTAGCCATAAGACCCTTTCTTCTGATTCTATCTCAGAGGACCCCAATGAGGAGGGCTGAGGGCAGGAGGCCCCACAGGCTTGTTTTCAGGGCTCAGCTCATGCAGCTGCTGGGCTGTCTTGTGGCAGGGAGGGCAGTGATTGACCATCTGTCCACCCACTCAGCCTTCTGGGCCTCTGCATGAGACCCTAACACCAAGGCCCTAGAGGGTTCAGAGTCAGCAGGCCCAGCCTCCCCACATGTGTGTGCAGCGGGCCAGTGGCTGCAGGACAGGCTGTGCAAGGCCAGGCCCCTGCCCAGAGTCACATGCAGAACGGGTGGACATGCAGAGGGGATGCTTGCCAGTAATATCACCTATGAAAGCAGAATACACAAAGAACCCTACATGCAAACAGGAAAGGAACAAACGACATTCTGCAGAAAGCCCAGGCCAAAGACATAAATAGTTAACTAGTGGAGGATAGCACCACGACCAATAAACATTCCAGAGGGCCTCATTGGCCAGCAGGAGAAGTGTGCTAAGTTCGCAGTGGGACTATGACGGCTACCAGACCACAGAAATGCCTGTCTGCTAGCCTGAAGGATAGCAGAGCTCAGGTCCAGTAAGATCGGGGGTGAAGGAACCCCTTGGGGCAGAGGACTGGCCACCTCTGGCACACTGCTGAGGCACACAGGACTGGGTACTGGCAATTCACTGTCAACTGGACTGTGACTGCTGAAGCAGGGCAGAAGAGAGGGGAAGCAGCTCTGTCCAGATGATCACGACATTAAACCTGGCAGTGGGGATGGATTAAGTATGCCCGTCATGGGCTGGCATGGATATGCCACAACGGCAGGCTGAGCTTGAGACAGCAGGTTGTGGGAGGTTAAGCACAGTTTGATACAGGTTCCAGAAAGTTTGTGACATCAAAACACAGCAGAGGGGCTGGAGATTTAGCTCGGTGGCTTAAGTGCCTGCCTGGCAAGCACAAGGTATTGACTTTGATCCCTGGTATCAAAAACAAAATCAAACAAACAAACAAAAAAACAAAACCCCATAGCAGAGACACTGTTCTGTGGGGAAGATGTGAAAGGCAGCCTGAATTGGGTGTGGCAGTGTACAGCTATAACCCCAGAACTCTGGGAGCCAGGACCACAGCAAGTTTGAGCTCGGCCAGGGCAATGTTTCAAAATTTGAAGGGCTGGGGACACAGCTCAGAGCAATGGCCCTGGGTTCAATCCTCAGTACTAGAATCCTGTTTGTTTTTTTTTTTAAAGGTGGTAAAAGGCACAGGAAAACACATAAATGCCAGATGCTGGTGTGGGGTGGGCAGTGGAACAGTGGTGTCACCTTCATCAGGAGCCTGCGGTGGGGACAGAGATGAACACTTCAAGCTCCTGCAGACACCCTGTGGGGTTGCTGGGAGCTGGTGGCAAGAACTAACCCGCCCGATGGACACTGCCTGTCACTCAGCACTGGCACTGCTCCCAGACTGTCAGTTCCTGGGTGCCTGGTCTCACAGGGCTTGAGGAGGGGTCTGTCTACCGAGGGAAGGGGAGACCCTCACAGCTGGAGCACGGCTCATCCCAGGAGCCCCAGCGTTCACGTGCAGGAATGTCCTAGAGTATGCCTCTCCCTGCTTGGCTTCAGCTCTGTGCTGGCCCTTGAGCCCAGTGATTCACTGAGTGGGAACAGGAGCCACCCCCTGGCCAGCACCAGAGGATGCTTTTGGTTCCTGGAAGTGACAGGATTCACTGAAGCTTCTGGTAGGAAAGGGCTCACAGCAGAGCTGTATGCATGAATGCAAGCATACACCCCAGGCAGGCACCGCGTGCTTCTTCTATGGATGGGTAATGCGGAAACAGAAGTGGCAGAGCCCAAGAGAGGCCAGGCTGGAATCTGACCCGGCCAGTCTGCTCCACATCCCGATCCTTCGCTCAGTCTGCTGCAGCGCCTGTGCTGTCTGAGGACCCTCGCTTTGAGGCAGGCCCCGCTGTCCCTCTTCCCCAGCCTCCTCCTTCACTGCCATGGAGAATGGCCTGACTGAGCTGACTCCCGCTGGACCCTGGCCTCCACTACGCAATGAGATAGGAAAGCAAATGAGGCTCAGGGTGCTCTCACTGGGGGACAGCGGCACGCGGGACTTGCAGCATCTGCCGTTCACAATGTGGTGAGTATTGGCTTCCACTCAGTGGCCTGGGCTGTGCATTGCAGAACACTGCCAGGGACTCCCTGGATAGCAAGGAGGCCTGGCATGGAAAGCAATGACAAGGGCCAGCAATTGTCATGTCCCCATGCCAGGAGCGGGGTGGGTGACCCTGGCCACTGACCTCTGCGGGCGCTATTGCTTGGTAGTCAATGAATTCCTGCATTTTAATCTCTTCCATTACTACCCTGCCAGTCAGTTGCTGATTTGTCCCTATGTCCCCCTGTTGGGGCTTCTGACGTTCTCCATGTGAATACTCAGAGGCAGCTGCATTGCTCCCATGTCCTCAAGACTGGCCAGATGCAAGACGGCGGGGGGCCTGCCCCTGATGGTGCACTGACACCTGCCAGCCCTGCCTGCTCTCCAGGGGGGCAATTGCACTGGTGGCCTGGAGCTCTTGCACGGCTCCCGTGAGACACAGCTGGGGCTGGAGGTCCCAGAGATCACAGAATGTCACAGGTCACCAGGGCCTCCACAGAAACAGATGGCGGGCAGGCGCCTCCACATCAGACACGGGGAAGCAAGGCCACGACATGTTTCCCTGAGCCTGGGGCCACACAGGCCGAGTTACAGTGAGGAAAGGCTGAGCCTGGTCCACAGTGGGGACAAGGACCCTCAGGGCAGGTCCACAGGCCCTGGCTGGGCTGTGTGTCACCGTGGCAGCTCCTTCCTTACCTTGCCCCAGACATGCTCAGACAGCGTCCACCCTGGCTCCAGAGGGCAGGACCAAGCGGCATCCTAATTTGCGTGTGGGAGTATTTCTCAGGGACAGCCCCTCTGTGCTGGGGACTGGGATAACCAACACCACACCAGGAGGGGGGCATTTTACACAGGGAGAAACAGGACCCCAAGCCACACAGCCGAAAAGTGCTGGGCCTGCATTCAGAGCAGACAGGACACTGCGGCCCGCCACTCCCAACTGCTGCTGTCCAGCCCCAGGGCCTCTCCTTCCCACTCACCTGATGCTTCCAGGGTGCTACTCGGGCCAGTACCCCAACCAGTGCTACAAGCCCCCGTGTTGGGCGGCTTCCTGGCTGCTCAGCCCTGAGCACAGGACACCTCTATCCAGGGCAACATACTCCCTTTCAGAACAAAAACAGACTAAATCTTACTAGGAAGAGAAGCAGACTGAGGCCTCCAAAATAAGATTATCACAAGAACGATGCTCTTAAATAAAAAATAAAGTTTTGCAAACACACATCACCTAGACAGGGGTGTTGGCAGGGTAACAGAAGTATGGGTCTCCACACATATGCCGGCAGCCAGGGAGACTGCTTGGCTTAAACTGCACCCCCTCCCAGTCTGGGGCCTCCTCACAACCCCCATGCACTCCTCTCAGCAACTGCCCCCCAGCACTGCGCCCTCCCGGGACACACTCTGACCCTTCACACAGGACTCACTGCCAGGGGTACTGAGTAGGAGGCCAAAGGCACCCCAAAGAGAGCTGAGGAAGGGCAGGGGACACACAGTTCAGGGGCCATGCTCTCAGTGCTGCCGCCACATTCTTTCTGGGGCTCAGAACCAACAGTCACCTGACCATGCAGGGAAGGGGTAGTGCTGCCACACCACGAAAAGCTGCCCAGACATCTCTGCTGTCAGCAAGCCTCCAGTGCTCCCTTCCCAGAGCCAGAAGGTGGCCGGCTGCTGCCCGGCAGCAACCAGGTGGAAGTTTCCCGGGGCCCCTGGTGACACGGGTCTGCGTGGGAGTGTGTTTCTGGCAGGTCTCAGGGGTGCATAGCTGTCGTTCCCCAGTGGTGGCTGGGGGTGCGGCAGAGGGCTGAGGACAATGTCCACTGCTGGCTGCCTGTCCACCAGGCTTAGGCGCCTGGATCACTTCTCTGGACCTTAACTGCCTTTTGCAGAAAAATGGGTCAGTCTTGACAACGACTGCTCTGTGGGAGTACCATGCGCTGTTTTAGTCTGCTTTCTATAGTTGTAATGAAAATTCCAAGGCTGAGTACTTTATAAAGAAGAGGGGTTTATTCAGCTTGCAATTTTGGGAGGCTCAAGGGCGTACTGCCAGCTTTAGCTAGGATCTGTGAGGGCCTCAGGATGTCGTGCGGGGATGTGCAAGACAGGAAGGAACAGGGACCCAGGAGGGGCTGGGTTCTTGCGCACAGCCCTCTCTTAGGGGGACCTACCTTTGTCCCCTTCTGGGGCATAATCCTTGGGGGTCTGCTTTTCTACTAGACTCTGCCTTTTAAAGGGCCCACTACTTCAGCCCTGAAACACTGGGGACCAAGTTCCTGACACATGCACCCTGGGGGGGACACAATAAGAACTACCTCCAAGTTATGGTAAGAGCCCGTCAGGTGTCCTGCTAAGAGTCAGGGGCAGCAGTTGCTCTGCTAGCTTTCCAGTTGGCCCCGGGTCTTGGGAGCTGTACCACTGCCCCTCAGGGCCCCCAAAGGTAAGATGCAGACACCCAGGAGCAGGCAGGGAGCATTTGGGGGAATTAGGGCCTGGTCTCTATGCCTGGTGTCGGTGTCATGTGACATCCTCATAGGTTCACAGGTGGGGCTCTGGGGAGCTGAATGATCATGCAGGTGTGACGGTCTACAGCTAAATGTGAAGCTGGAGGTTGAACTTAGTTGGAAGGGGTGGTCACTGGGCGTGTGGTCCAGCAGGGTCTGCCTCCTGCCTCTCTTATCTCTCTCTCTGTCTCTCCCTGCCTGCTCTGAGCACTTCTCCTTTGCTCTGCCCCACTGCCACGCCACCCTGTCTTGGAGCCAGCCGACTGCCAATCAAACCTCCAGGGACCATGAGCTGAGATAAACTTATAAACTTCTTTAAGTTAAGAGTGTCTGATATTGCATCTCAGGGACAAGAAAGTAACTAAGACACCCCCAGTCTCTTAAAGTAGAGCCAACAGTGTGCAAACAAGGCAGGACTTCGCAATGAAATCCATGAGACAGGCGCTTTTTGACTGATTTGAGGAAAGATGGCGTCTTAGAACACTGGCAGCAAGGAGGGCCACACTGAGAGGGTACTTCCCCTTACACAAACTAGAAGCAGGAGGGGCAGGCTCTCTGAAAAGTACATTAACGAAACACTCAGCCTCTCCAATGCAGAAATTCCACTCCTAGGAATTTCCAAAGGAAATCAGAGCTATGCAAAATATTTGCACAAGAGGAGTCCACAGCAGCATTTCTCACAGGAGGAGAAACTGGAAACCTCCAAGCTCCAAACCCAAGAGCCAGCTGGGGCACCCAGCATGGGGGATGTCTGCAGCCCCAGGGACAAGGGGCCACCCTCTCGGTGTGAGTTACACTCGTGTCCATCACAGGGGAGGAGCTGCATGTGGGGAACACGGTGGTGCCTCTCTTCTCCCCATCTTTCCTCCCACTCAGCCACTAGAACAAAGACTGCAACAAAAAGGGAGGCGAGTGAAAGAAGGGACTGAAAAGGGCCAGCCCCACCCCCCCTCCAGGACCCCAAAGCACTTCAGACCCAACATATCTCCCCAGAACTGCAGCCCAAAATCCGCGGACTCCCGCTGAGAAAGGCATGGCCTGCTGTGACCCTGGTGATTGAGCGACTGCCACTATGACCATGGGGGCTTCGCAGCCTCGGGCCCTGGCTGGGTGAGTCCATGCCCAAAGGGCTTTCTGACGATGGCAGGCTCACCCTCAGGCCGCGGCAGGGCCCTGCAGGTGCAGCTGCACACAGGAGGCACCCAACCCCAGGCTGCACACGGCGCAGGTGAGCCCAGGAACCCAAGGGCTGAAGGGCGTACCCTCCTCATGGGTCCCCTTACACCGAAGGGTGGCTTGCTGTTTTCTGTCTTTTGGTGAAAATCCAGCTCATGACATTGTGGCCTCGGGCCCATGTGGTTTAGGTGAGGCCCCTGGCACAGTGCAGTTCCTGTCTGCTGCCCCTACAATGCACTCTGGGTAACATCTGTCCCCCTCTGTGGTGATGCTGACCATGACCCTTGATTTCAAAGAAAGTGACTGCAAAGGCCAAGTGCCACAGAAACACCCCAACCCGGCCCACGCCTGCTGTCCTGGCCCACTGGGGCACCTCTGGGGTCTCAGAACAGCACAGCACTCAAGTTCTCCTGGGTGACGAGACTCACAAGGAATGGCAAGACGCAGGCTGCGGGACCAGGGCAAAATGTGCTGGTTGGTGCCAACATGAGAGTAGCACCCTTGGGCACAAGGCCACAGCTGGTGCCGAGGCATCGTGCTTGGGCCAGGAGCTCAGTCCAGGGAGCCTAAGGCAACAGAACCCTGGGAAGCAGCAGCCAGGGAAGGCTTGGGGTAGGGCTCCCTGGGCAGCCTTGTGGAACTTGAAATGACCTCAAGGAGGACAGGGTGCAGGGTTGAGGACAAGGCTGAGACTCCCAGGGGACACATGCCATCCACCGGAGACTACTGATTCCCTCTCCCCCAGGGCACACCATCCTTGTGAGGGGACACCATAGACACTATGCCCACCAGGGCTCCCAGAGGTAGGTGCCCTGCTGCAGAGGATGTGAGGCAGGCCAGGGCCCAGCCAAGATGGTCCACAAGCCACACGGGAACCCCAAATGCCCTGTGGTTCCAGTGACACCTGCACAATTTCAGGGACACTTCCAGGTCAACTCAGATACCCTACTTCCCCAGTGTCATCTTCAGGGAGCACCATCCAGACCCCTGAGATGACGCAGGCGCCAGGTGTGCCAACAGATTCCGGCTAAAGCAACTGCCCCTCTCCAAAGCCAACCAGCTGTCCTTCCTAGTGGTCTCATAAGTGCCCTGGCTGAGGCCAACAGGGTAGACAGCCTCTGAGGCAGACAGGGCCACAGGGCACCTTCCAGTGCTCTGCTCTACTAGGGCGGGAAGCGCCCTTCCTCCACCAGGGTGGGAAGCACCAACAGCTGCTGGGAGAGCCAAACCACGTCGAGAAAGGCAGCAGAAACCTGCCCTCTCCATGTGCACCTGAATGTCTGCCCAGCTCAAAGCAGCCTGGTGGATGTCATGCTGCAGGGAGGCCAGGGGCTCCCTGGGAAGGTTCCAGAAGTGTGCCCTGGGGGCAAGAGCACATCTGCCCAAGCCATCCTGCCCACCAGAGAGTGATCCCTGCCTGGAAAGTAGGTCCCAAGTGTCCCTGGGTGGATGGGCAAGGTGCAGTCTGACCTCTGCAGCCCAGGGCAGCCCAGGGAGGTCTCTCTCAGGGGCCTGGTATACAGCCCACATGGAAGTGTGCAAACCCAACACACCCTCTGCCTCTTCTGGGCTGGCTCACCCCAAAAGCCATCTATAGAACCAAAGGGAGGAGGTGGGGGCACTGAAGGACCAGAGGGACACCTGCTTGGTGATGAGCCTAAGAGGGACTTCCGGAACCCTCCCCCACCTGGCCCACATGCTGCTGAGCCAGTGCCTTCCAGGCAGAGGCTGGTGGTCAGTGAAGTGAGAGGGCGTGGGAGGCTGTGACACACCTGCGGGGTCTCCATTCCTGCCTCCCCCATCCCCATGGGGAAGAGCGTGGGGGTGTCCCTGGAGCAGAGGAGCACTGCAGCCGCTATACCTCCTGCTCCTGGGATGACCTCTGGAGATGGCAGAGGAGCCCTTCCCCTCTGGAGACCAGAGGGTGGAGGGGGCACCCTGGTGTGGGTACCCCTGCCAGGTAAGCTTGCTTCAGAGGCCCAGCCTGCTCCCTTCTCACTCCTGCCTCCAGCAGACCCAGGGCTGGTGTGGGGGGATCTGTAACCATCAAAGGAGGGCCCCAGACTGCCACGTCTGAGGCTTTAGCTGCTGGGGGACAGGACACACACAGCTGGAGGAGACTTGATATGTGCCCAACTCCAGGACCCTGATTGTCTGTTCTTGTGAGCTGTACTGGGGTCCAGTACTGGGGTCCCCAGCCCTTTTGACTTTTCTTTATTTTGCTACAAGGCCTCACTAGGTTGCCCCCAACCTGCCTGCCTTCTGCCTCTGCCCTCCGGGAGCTAGGATTACAGGTGTGTACTCCATGCCTGGAAGAATCTCAATTTTCTGAGTCGGAGAAAGACCAGAAAGACCGGAGTTGTTGGGGGTGCCGAAGTTGTGGTGGTTGGACTAGGCTCAGATTCATAAGGGCCAACCCTAGGGGACCCCACTTCCACCTAGACTCCCATGCTCTCCTGCCTCAAAGGACTGCTCTCGGTCAGCCAGTAGCACACTTCTCCCTGCAAATTCGAGTCCTGTAGGAAGGTGGAAAAGCAACAAAGCCAGGGCAGACGACCTCACTCCTGGTCCTTGCCAGTCTCCACTCGCAAGGGACAAGGGGCCGGAGGAGGTGTCCCTGCAGGGCACGTGGGCACAGCAGGTACAGCAGGAA